>JUDQ01000210.1:0-17922 GCA_000812075.1 Scedosporium aurantiacum
GTTGCAAAGTACCACATTACTTCAACGGAGAAGTAAAAAAAAGAAAGAGAAAGAAAAAACAACCGTTAGGTTCGGGGTTCCATCCACTTACAAGTCTCGGCCCACGATATTCTCTAGTACGGAGCTCTTTCCGCTAGACTGACTACCGACGACGACTATTTGTGGGAGATCGATCGGGTTCGTAACGCCGACGGTTGTAAATACATCCTGAAGTTTATTCACTAATCTATCAAAGGGTTATTGTGCGTTAGCAATGCTGTCGTCGTCATCACCAACCCCTCCAGGATCGGGTTTCCGGAAATATGGCTGCCTGCTCCACAGGGGGGGAAATCGCAACGGGCGACCGAAAACGTACTGAATAAGAGCTGGATCAGAGATACCACCTGGCTGGGAGAGAGAAGGATGGCCAGACATGTTGGCTGTTCGACAAGAAGATCAAGAAGGCGGATGTTTCCTCGCTTCGAATCTAGAGGGGCTGGAGATTAAGTGCAGAGGGGGGTCGGTGTCGAGCTGCGTTTGAGCGGGTCGCTTCAAGATCTTGGGCTGTAAAGGGGAGGGAACTGCGATGAGGCGAAGATGCGAGGTCGCCTTCTATTATAATAAGAACGCTGGCCTTGCAAGCAGAATTCTGGGAAATCTTGGAGAGGGTGAGTTAGGTTGGTGGAATATAGTCGAGGGTAGTGATTTGGCGATGTGGTAAGAGGGTGTTGATGCTAGATTGGACCTTCACGAGCCCGAAGACAAGGGTTGCCACAGCATGGTCTTAATCAAGTTCAACCACAGTACGAAGTACGTAAGAGCAGGGTGGCTTTGAGCCACATCCCAAGCCACAGGGGGATATCTCAGATGTGGCGTCCATGTGAACCAAAACGTTGACTTTCATCCGCGTCTCATCAAGGACAGAGGAACTGTCGCGCCACGTGACTTTTGATTTGCCATTAGTACTCCTTCGCAGCACTTGGAGATCCCAAAACAGCGAGACTGCTGAAGAAACGCATAAGATCCTCACTAGCAAACTTTAATCAGACACGACAGTGAGGTGTTTGAAACACTCAGCCAGGAACAGCACAAGCAACCTATCGAAGAAGATTTATTTTTTTGCAGATCAGCGACAAAGGGATTACAACTTGCTCAGAGAGGATGCAGACTTTGGAAGCTAGCAGTATCTATGTAGCCACCACTATAGAGACTTAGACGAAAAGCAACATTGAAGGCTGCACATTTAAGTATCTCTGAAAAATGATGATTGATTCCCATTATCGCATGCTTGTCTGTTGTACAGAACGGCAAAAAAAGATATTCGATGGAAGAAGGAAAAGAAGGAAAAACTGAATGAATCCAGCAAACTCGCATCAGTCGATCCACCGCCATTCCGCTCCGAGATGTAGACAGCCTGGGGAATGCTCCAATTGTCCATCCCTCTATAAATCATTGCCAACAAAACATATCAATTGATCAGAACCCCGCCCCGTCAATGAGCCATTCTTCTAATTCACCAATGAATCCCTCACGCCGATATCCCATATGGGGAGTCCAGTCCTCAATAAAGATAGAATAGAGAGAGAGAAAAGGGAGTGTAGTGGGAGGAAAGCAAAAGAAAGAATTAAGAAGAAAAAAAGGCGTCCACAACCTCCCGGTAGGAAGCTCAGCCCTTTCAGGTCGCCGTCTAATCTGGTGTAGTTCACGCTGTTGAGAATAAAAAAAGGGTGAAGTCGCTCGGGAGAAGAGAGAGAGAGAGAGAGGAGAGTCAGATCCGTCCATGCTCGCTTGTTTCGGACTGGGCCTCGCCCAAGTCCAGGGTGTTTCCAGAAATCGGCCGGACTTCCGCGTCTCGTAACGTCCGGCAAACTTACACGATGACTCCAGTTCCATTTCCATGTAGATTTCCATTCTCGTTTGGATATCCATTTCCATTTTCTACCCTGTTAGGGCTATAGGGAGGGTAGTAGACTACTTCCTCCGAGTTCTCCCAAATATCCGACTCGCCATCGGGATCGTCCAAAGGCCCAAAGGTCGGCATCTCTAGATACGGTGACTGACTGTCACTATCGGAGTCCCATGGCGGGCTTTCGGGGCCACTCTAAGCCTCGTCCTGGTTCCGCCAACCATTGTAGTTGTTCTGCTGCCGAAACTGCCTATACATCGCTCGCAGTTCCTGGCCTCTCGACTTGTTCGACCAGCTGTTCAGAAAGGTTAGCAATAGACCACAGATTAGTAATGGGCTCGAGGAGAGGTAAACCTACATCTTAACCTTTCCATCATCGCCGCAGGAGGCCAGCATGCAGGGGTCGGCAGGGTTCCAAGCAACGGAATTGCTTCTCGGATGATGACCGCTAAGCCTGTCGATAGCTGCCCCAGTCTTCTTGTGCCATATCCACACGTTGCCATCTATGCAAATTGACAAATTAGTCTCATGCAATGTAGTAGCGGCAGATTTTTTTCCCAAAAAAATAAAAAATAAATAAAAAATAAAATAAAATAAAATAAAAAGAAAAGAAAAAAAAAGAAAAAAAGAAAAAAGGGACGGGCTCTGGCTCCATACCTTCACTGCCGCTGATGATGAAGCTCTCATTAGCACCTCCAAACGCAGCACGAATCAGACACTCGCCACCGGTGTGACCCAAGAACTTGTGAACGAGTTTGCGCGTAACAAGATCGATCAGCTGTGCCTCGCCGTCCTTCTTGTTGACCAGCAAATGTCTGCAGTCCTCGCTGATGGCAACGGATGTCGGGAGAGCGTGTAGTTCCAGCTCGTACTCCAGCTCGCGGGACACGCCGTTGTACACGTGTATCTTCCTCTGTTCATCAATGGCGACAAGCCACCTCCCATCCTGAGAGCCGCAGACATCCTGGGTCCTGTGCTTCCTAGCCCAGTCGTGGATGAGGTCGCCATTGAGATTAAAGGTTCGAAGACTGCGCCTCTTATCTAGTGTCCCCAGAGTGAACGATTTTCCATCGGGGGCCCAGACACATCCAACCACAGGGTCTTCGCAACGGTCAATATGTTTCAGCAGCGACCAACTCTAGAGGGAAGGAAGGCGCAAAGCCCGTTAGCTTAATGTACCTAGAGACGGAAAACGGAATGCGCTCCAAGCTCACCTTAGTATCCCATAACTTCGCGTGATTATCCCGGGAACATGTCACTAGTATTGAATCATCCGGACTCCAGGACAAATTGCATATCTGCCCTTCATCATGGCGTAGGACAGTCGCAACTCCAAAATCTGGAACGTGCCATACAACAACCTCGGATTTAGATCCACAGGCCGCCAAGCGATCGCCGTTGTGTGAGAATTGTATTTGCCAGACCTCGCCTTCGAGGTCCGTTAATGTGATGGCAACTTCCGAAGGAAAGTTACTCCTATCACAGTGATGGTCGGAATATAAGGACGGGGAGGCCGCACTTGTATGATAAAGGCAAGTGTCTATCTGGCTCTGCTTCACTTGTTGTAATAGCCCAGCAAGTCTATTGTCTGGCAACATGACTGAGGGGGAGATGCATTCTGAGATGGATTAGTTAGCAACAGAACTCTCTCCGATAAGATAGAAGCGTGATTTGTTTGATAGAAATAAGAAATAAGAAAATATGTGCTTACTCGAAAGTTCGGAGAGCAGCGCTTGCCGCGACGTCCCGTTTGCACCATCCCAATCGGCCCTCGCCTTCAGGTCTTCAATAGATTGACACATCAGGAGAGTAGAGAGAAAGTGGACTCTGCTTGTGTCACACTCAAGAGGAGTCAACTCGCCCCGCAGGACAGAGAGAGCACGAGAAGTTTCACGCCTTTCAAGGTGCTCTAGGAACTTCTGCTGGCGCATCCAGAACTTCATCAAAGTCCTATCCGAACCTGGTGCTAGGACAAGTCCGTTTATGTTTGAGCCAGGCTCTCCCGCCACTACGGCCCGGGATAGCAGTTGCTCGGCTTCGGGCCAAGCACCGCTTAGAACAGCATCTCGGAATGCGGCAACGGTCGTATTCTCGAGTTCGTAGCCACTCTCTTCACTGAGAGACCTCGCGATAGACTGGTAACCCATGCCGGAGAGGGCTTGGATGAGTAGTCTTGTGACCTCTTCGCGGTCATGGCCAAAATATGTGACGGGGACGCCATCCCGATCTGCGCGTGAGGAGCCATTAACGGCAGACTTGTATCTACTGGCGGTGCCGTTGTTCGTAACGGTACGTCGGGCTGGAGAGGTTGAGCCGGGCGACGAGCGCAACGCAGCTCCATTAGATGTCCGCGATTCCTCGGTTTCTCCAGACATCGTGTCGCCGCGTCTGCGTTTGGGGCGGTGTTCCTGGGAAGGTACGAAAGCGGGTGACGGGACGGTAGCCTGCGCAGACAGGCGTCGTCGGCTGCTCTGCTCGGGGATACTATCGCTGTCGAGTGCGTGAGAGCTGGCGTCGTCGTCGTCGTCGGGATCGGAGCTTGGGGCTCGTCGCCTCCGGCCCAAGACCTGCCTCAAGGGTTGGTTGGAGGCTATGGTACTGGTGGGTTGGGCGGAATCCGGGCTTGAATTCCCAGACTCCGTATGTCTAAGGTAGAAGTGTAGGAGCGGAGGCGGGGTTGTGGAGGTGGTATCAGGGTCGACTGATTCTTTGTCGTCGTTTGGTCGAGTCTCAGGTGGAGGGGGGTGTTATCAGTTCGTCGGGTGGAAAGTGGAGAGGAGGTCGTCGGTGCGGTTGGGGGGGAAAGGTACTTGGTCACTGCTATGTCCTCAAAGAGACCTTTTCACAATATGGCGGATTTGCCGTGCAAGTCGGAAGCTAGAAGGCTTGCTGTTTCGAGTGAGCAAGTCCACGAAGCAAGAATGTCTTAGGCCGATGGGTCTCGGGTGCTTGTCACAAGCTTGGGCAGAGGGGAAAGGATCAATACCTAACAGGTTGATGATGTGATAACGCAAGAGACAGGTGGGCAATAAGGAGATCAGTGCCACTTCAAGAAACAGCGCTACCCAGCCACCACTGTTTATCACAAGCCAAATTGTAGAGGTATCTGTGGTGGTTCAGAGATGGATGCCGAGATGGAGCTGAGCTGAGCGGCAACTAACGGAACTAGGAAGCCGTTATCATCGCAGGGAGAAACCAGGGAGCAGACGGGGATTATTGCATAATGGGATTTATATTTGATGTTTGTACGTTTGCGAAGTCGTGGAGACGAGTAAACTGGGCAGGTTCGTCCTTGCAGAGTCGGAGTCGAGGTGAATGTTCGTCGAAGAGGTTAGCTGGTCACGCTGACCATGTGAGCTCATAACGGGGTTGGGGAAGGACAGTGTCAGTCGCAGTGGTCTTAGTCCAGACTCAAAGCATTGATGACGAGACTTGGATTTTGCCAGGGTTTCTGCTTGGAAAGTCCGATGCAGAAACTACGTGGAGCGCCTAGACACCCTTCGCTGGTACGCTGAAGTGGGCACTGGGCGGCACTGGGCGGCACTGGGCAGCACTGGGCGGGGTGGTTAGGGTGGTTAGTGACCCAGCCAAACTGCCAGCACGCAAATGCAGACACTAGTTTAACGACGACGTGAGCACAATGGCCTATGACAGCATCGCATGTGGTTATGTAATCGACCCGATCCAAACACTGAAACGAAGATACCTACAGCAACACAGACCATGACAGGACAACACTGAAGCAAATGATTCTCGGAGTGATACCGAAGATTCAGGCAGCTTGCGACTCAGCAGCAACAGCACAGGCAACCATGAGGGGCGAAAAGGCCAAATCCATTTCAACGCAGTCACGGGTAGTAGATTTCTTGCTGCTGCCATCGGAAACTTTCCGGGAGCGGAAGGAATATTCCATGGCTGATTTCAAGCCCGACGACGTTGAAGACGAAAGAAAGTTGTGACCTGCCTCAGGCGGCTAGGCCGGTGTCCAGGCGATATAACTATAGGACCATCCGTTGATACCCTCCGCATTTCTTGCTGCATTATACGAAGTATTTGGTAGCCTAGCTACTTCGTAATCGAACTCTGTCCCTCCCGCTCGGTTCGCATGGAAGAACGGTGAGCTTTCTGCTCATTTTCCTCTACTTCGTACTCTCGTCGTCTCTTCTCGCCGCCCATTGCCCGGTTGTGCAAGTGGTCTCATGACGCAGGCGTTGTGGGGCAGTTCCTGTGATCAGACGTTCCTCTTTGAGCTCCTTACAGCGCCAGTTCCCGACCACCGTTCAACCAACCGTCCTCCTCGCATCATCGGATTGCAGCTCATCATCTAACTCTATGATAACTCATGGCCAACAGCCGCAGGTATGGCTCAGTTTTATTACTCTTCCAGAGTCAAAGGTCGCCCAAAACTAGCCAGCTGCAGGCATGTGCCACGTCCCCCAGTCCTAGTCCCCAGTCCCCAGACCTGAGATCGTCAACGTCAGAGCACGCATCCTCGGGCTCTTCATTTTAATATATGATGAGTAAATCTCGATTCTGGGGCATTTCGGATGGTTTGTCCTCATGTAAAACATATTGCACTTACGAAGCACCCAAAAAAGGGCTGCGGTCATGGCGCCTCACTGGTGCACCTAGCTTAGGCCAAGCGCAGTTCGATGCAGGTGGATCGTTGATCCCTTTCTGCAGTGCATCAGACCCTCAATGCACTGCAGCAGTCTTGCAAGAGAGCGTCGGAGCCAAACTCTTCTTTAATTTTAGGAGGATCCTATACACTTTCAGATCGGCGTATGCCAGGGGGTCTCTTTTCGTCTACGAGTCGGACTCTGGAGTAGACTCACTCTTGATAACGATCTCTCACTTTTGAAGGAGCACGGTGGAGGAGATGCTTACAAATGGAGCCATCAATGCATACCAAAATTAATTCATAACTGTTTGAGTGATAAGCGAATCGCCAGCTTTCTCACGCTCCATACAGACTCATCAAAAACCGTAGACCCTGCGTGAACATCAACAAGGTCTTTCTTCATGCAAAATCGTTCCATATCTGAGCTGTGGAGCAGATCTACGCAAGGGGGAATCAGTCTCTTGGGACTGGTGATATTTGGACAGATGGCAGGGAGGGTCTTGCTCTCAGCAGGTCGACTATTCCTACTGGCAGGCCGTTGCAGGCAAGCGAGTACGAAATATCAATATCGAAGGAGGTTGGTGTGTCCAGTGCAGTTTATATTGGTCGTGAGTCTCGTACCATGGCTCGGTAAAGGGCACGGATGTTGGCCCACCAGACCATTGATGGGATAAGGAGGAATCGCGCGACTTCAAGAGATTTATTGAAGCGAGGATGGGAGTCTAAGTGACGGGCGTGCCGAGGTAAGGATTAAATTCGTACGAAAGGACTACGAAGTCGTAATAGAGCTAGAGTCAGCCTCAAAATATACCTGAAAGCGGAATGGGGAACGTTCCGCTGAGGGATGGAAGACGCCACGACAGGGTAGGGGGGTTTTCAAATACCTTCTAGAAATGGCAAGGGCTTGCAAAGCCGCCAGGTATTGCCAGCATCGTCTGTCCGTCCTTTCTTCGTACATGGACGATCGATGGCTCACTAACACAGAGCACAAGTAAGAGGATGGATGTAGTGTATGTTCGAAGGACGCCAATTGCTGGTGGACCTGCTGCATTCGCATCGATCCATAAATGAGACTAGGTTATTCTGCATTACACTACTTGCTTGTTCTACCACCTTCTTCACGGGTAGTTGCGGATGCGGAGTCCAAATCGCCGTCTTGGATCGCCACCCTTTCAACAGCAACATGTTCCCTATCAGAACGGCTTCACACAGGCCGAGTTGTTCAGCCGAGACCTGATGCAACAAACGGCCACCAGCTAGTAAACATAGCTTCAGTAGTCCATACCTCGTACAGCCGCCAAGTGGGCTGAATCACGGCATTCTAGCATATGCAAAGGTAGGCTGAAGCCTACCCTGCATGCAGACGCACTATTTCAGACAGATCGTACATTACTTGGTGCTCTGTATTAGTGTACGAAGTAATATCCACACGTAAACCAGCAGACATGAATCTGACCCCACTCCTTCTTTTTCTGCCTTCTGTCAGGAGGTGATCGGCTGTGTGTCCGTGAAATGTATACCTCTCACTCTAATTCATGTAAAGGCTCTCCTATCGATAGTGCTTCGTAGGCGGAGGCGTTGAAAAAGAGTTGTTCCTGGAAGTGGAAAGAGACGCAGATGATCGGCCTAGTTGCATCCTGCAGGAGGCAAGTGTCGTAATGCGGTCTGTGAATGGGACCATGATACCATAATACCAGATCTAGACAAGTCCATAAACACGGACTCTTGGATCCAGTGGGTTCTGCAAGAGTCGTCTTCGCATATTAGAGTACGAAAATCGGACGAATCTTCTCCAGTGACTACCTCGTACACTCTACTTCGTAGTGTGCAAAGAAAGAGGAGGGATGAAAACGGCAAGTCGATTTGTAAATGAGGAAGCCGAGACGTGGGGTAAATAAAGATTAACGATGTCAAGAACTTCTTCCCACGATGTAGAGACAGCAGCACGGAGGAGACTTCCGGGCCGGGTGGCCGTGAGAACCTCCATCCCGGTCATTGAGTGACCCAAGGTCACGTTTCCAGGTTTCTTGGACAAGACTGAGGTATTCAGTCCGAATTAAGGGTTCTCCAAGAGAAATGAGGTTGCCTCGTCCTGAGATGAGTCCCCATTCTTAATACCAGGCCCCTTGTCAAAACCCCGTTGAGGACGGGGGTTCGACTGGCATAATGCCGTAATGCCCTAACTCAAACATGCCACGGATGCAGATAAAAAATGACGAGTGCCAAAATGCCGCTAGTAAACATTAATAATAAGAATAATATCAATTGGTTGATGAGTGGATGGCAGCAATGCAATGTGATATCTCCGGGCACTACTTCGTACTTCGTAGTCAGGGGATCAACTCCGACGGACGAAGGTGAATCGAGTGCTGTTTCCTCGCATATTGCAACTTCGGCATTCGATACTAGGCTGTCTGTTCAAAAGAGGATGAAGCAGGATCCAGTCCGCGATGTACAAGGGTAGTCTAGTGTGTATCCCATGCATTGAACAACCTTTCGAATTGCCACACCCGAGATTGCAGCTACTTCGTACAGACAATTGCCTACACCCTTCGTACTTCGTAATCTACGAAGTAGTGTACAATTACGCTACCAACCATGGACGGGAGCTAGCAAGGGCTCTATCCTCCTGGATTTTGAGTGTCCTTGTTCTTCCCTCGCTTCGGCTTCGGCTTCGGCTACGGTCTAAAAACAGAAACATCCTCATCAGTAAGGAGTCCGGACGACGAAGCACGTTTTCGGAAGATCATCGTTCGGGAATGTCGCTTAGAATTGGACGAAGAATCGTAAGGAGAGAGAGATCACCGCCTTCCCATGACATGGGTTTGGGATTTGGACAGGCAAACGACAACGCTCGGTTCGCTTGCCGGGGTGCCCTCGGACGGTGTGCCTCGTACCGGGGGAGAGGGCAAGAGGGCGTGGTTGAGGGGGTACGATGTTTACTTTGATACAAGAGGAGACAGAGAACTCCAGCGGCTGGCTGTGTTTGTCTCTTTCTTCTTTTCGCCCCGGACAGGGAGACATATTCACCGCACATCGCACTCGTGCTCTTATCCGCAGGTCACGAATGTGGGTAAGTAGTTTCCTATAGCAGCACCATTCCCGTCTGATTAGGAGTGCTCTTGGCTGCAGGGATTCTCGGATGTCGTCGGCATGCAAAACCCTCTTGTACGAAGGATACACTAATACTTCTTACCTCCTAGTTTACTTGGTACGAAGTAGTGTAGTGTACACCAAGTATCATCAGGATCGTGTACCTGCATGGCTTAGCACCACACCCCATATTAACACCCATCGTCGTTGTCGCCAAACCCTAAAGGTATGTGTGCGCAGAGCATCCAACGTTTTACTTGTACAACTTCGTACTTGGAGGATCTTTGGGAGAAAAGCCAGAAAACCTTAAAGCTGGTAGAGCGGACGACCATCTCGGAGAGAGACACCGAGTTCGGAGTGGCAAGTGGCGAGTGGCGTCCCGGATTGCCCACGAGGTAAGACACAGCTTCCAAATGGATTCCGCAACCCGCACCGGGATTGTCGGCAAAGAAAAAGTCTGGAAGCAACCGCATGAGATTTTTGGAGCAGATTACCCACACAAGCTTGTCAAATAGCGCACCACCATGGCCGGCGTTGGGCCTAGTATATGCATACTTGCACACTAATATAAGGCGAGTGTTATGGGTCAAATAGGAGAGGTGGCGATAGGAGGAGAAGAAAGAACGAGGTTTCTCGGCGTGTCCTGGTTTTTGGCTTGCTTCCTGCTTCATGCATTGTAACCTCAGCTGCATAGGAGAAGCATTCGGGAAGATAAAAAGTTAGTTTGCAGTGATGTACGAGGTATTGTAGTGTAGGGAAGTAGCATGATATTACTCTTCCCCATTACCATCCACTTTCGGATTGGCTTTTTAGGACGCCTGCAGTGCTGCGCGAGACTGTTGTTACAGCAAGTTAGAGATGGTGGTGTTGAGGCTGTCTTAGACCTTCAGCCTGGACCTGCCACCCCATCCCAATCCCAATGGACTCACCGCCAATGTGTACTGCTCCTTGTGGATAGTCTTACCGAGCATGTTCTACTACAAGTCTACAACTCAGAATCGGTCAAGAAACTATCGCAGGTCGAGACAAGGACATGCGCTTCGGTCGATCGTCAACCGGTACTCCCACCACATGTCTAAAAGTTGCAAGACGCCGAAGGAAGAAGAACCAGCCAAGCCAGTAACACAGTGCTATACCCCAAAACCTTAGCCGGGCTGTCTGCTTCCGTGATCGGTTACTACGAAGTACATGGAGGGAGTAAGGACGAGAGTGGGAGCTTGACCGCCGGCTGTGGCGCCAAACTTGGGGCGGCGGCGCCATCCGGAGAATTGATATCCCACCACATTTCACCTTCTGTGTGTGCTGTGTGGACGCCATACGAAGTAAAGCAGAAGCGAAGGCAATAAGAGATAACCTCCTAGGGGCCGTATTATCGCGCGTCGTGACCGAGCTCGGCGCATGCCGGACAATCACGTCAACTATAATGTTAGTGGTTACGTTGACATCTCAGAGCTTGCCGATCCGGAGTCTTTTCCTTCGTCAAGCATCCCACATTGATGCAGAGGATAACTCACATTTGTGGGAATAAGGTCGCGACAAGTTCAGGTGAGAACACCATCACTGGAAAGACCCCACCGCATTGCGAACCACTTTGGCTTGAACTATGAGTGGTATACACTGCGATGTATGTCAGTACTTCGTAGAATCGAGCTCGAGAATTTTTCTAGTGGTAGCATAGTGTAGAACTAATGGTGGCACGCCTTGTCCATTCTTAGCCAGGCCAAGACTACTATGAAGTAGTGGGCTAGTGTCCGAAGTGCACTACTGAGTATGAAGCAAACTGTCGAGAGCTGAAGAACGACATAACAACATAACATCAAATACATGTAGGTCGGCGTGGGAGAGTTCTATGTGATAAATGGCCTTTCGGTCTGGGAATCGCTTCCCACTTCTATCACGATCCTACGAAATGCTGCGCAGGCCCTCTTGTTGATGCTTGGGATCGCTGATCAATCTTGTCTCCACGGTTTCGCACGCACCCTCGCCCTTCGAGACAATGGGGTGTTCGGCATGGATAAGCACCCACCCTAGTCGGTCTGGCTTCTCTCTCCGATCATCCTTGTCAAACCCCTGGGTCCCTGTCACCCTGGCCGGGTTGGGGGTGGGGAGGCGAGAGTAGATTTTCAGGGGAACCCTGGCAGAGAGGTGGGAGGCTGCAATTTGCGAGGTGATCTTGCCCCTTTGACAGATTAATCTCGTCACTCAGGGTACTTCGTACAGGTGTGAGTGCAGCGTTGCATTGGCACCCACTCTTGACAGAAACAAACCTCCATCGATTCTCCATGGAAGTTCTTTGCGAAGTATGAAGTGCGAATTATTTTGGTTCCTGCTTCTGCTGCTCCTCCTGTGGTTGTTCCTCCAAGTAGTGTACTCCGTACTCCAGATGTGGCAGAGGCGAAAACGAAACGCCGGTGTTAGTACGCGCAGGCGCCGAGAGTATGGAATAAAGGAAGGCCCAAGTTAGATCCGAAACTACAAGAAGTTGGCGTAGGTAAGGTTTGACATCAATCAATCAAATCAAGGAGTTCAATGTTAGTATGGTCCATCCAAGTGGGTGTGTGTGGTAAGTTCGTGCGAACTACTACTTCGTACTTCATACAAAGTAATCTATTAGCAGGAAGGCGTGCTATTTCTCAAGTAATTTTAGTGGCATCCAGCTGGGCATCCACCACCAGGGAGGGGTCAACTGGTTCCTGCGGCCCGCTTGACGACCTGGAGGTTGCCCTAGCAGTAGCAGAGTACTTCGTAATAAAAACAATAACCAGGGATCAGTCGTGGATTCAGTCGACGAGAGAGCTTCCGTTTGGATTGGCAAATCAGCAATAATAGTGTGGAGGATTAGCGTTCGCCGGCCTCGAGCCTACGAAGTACGCCTCTGAAGTACGCTTCCGAAGTACTCAACTTCAAGGGCTGGTGTTCATTTGATGTTGCGTTTGAGCGTCCCTAGCCCGGCATATTACCAGTTCTTAGATGCACATTGATCAAGCGAGGTGGGAAAACCGGGTATTAATATTATCACCTCCTCGCTCTTGCCTTCCAATTGACCCATCACGTTCCCCGTTCCCCGTTCCTTCCCTCCTTACAAAGTAATAGTCCTTACCTCGTTGTACTTGCCTCCGAGTCCATGTACAAGTCTGCTCACCTCTAATAATTATTTTGTACTTTGAACGCCAGGCTGTTAAGCTTGCAACCCCTCTGACCTTCCATCTTTGAACGGGCGCATCTTAGTGTCCGATCGCCCCTTCTTCCTTCCTGCGTCCTGCGTCTTGACATCTTTTCTTCCAGAATCCGCTCCTTCCCTAATTTCCAGGCCCTCCTCCCCCTTCCTTTTTTTCTTCTTATTTTCTTTGCTTTCTTTTTTCCATCCCGCTTCCCCTTCTCCATTCCCACCCCGCTGTCTCACTTCGGCCTTCAATTTACGCCGGCAGCTCTCCTTCAAGTCAATTCCATGAGAAGCGGCTGGGAGTGGGATGTGTCTGTTGCCATTCGCCTAAAGATCGCCAGCTCCTTAGTTGGTCTCTCATTCTATCGATAGATCGTCTTCGTCTCTTTGAATTTAATTTTCCCGCGCAGTATGCTTTTATAATCGACTCGTATTTTCTAGCTTCTCCAGTCGCCTTCGCACCAATCTCCCGCCTTTCTGAAGCGATTTCTGCTTGCCGCTCTCTCTATTCTCCGCAAACTACCGCAAGCCGCGGTGCACCCCGTTCTCACCACCGTAATGGACTCACTGGACGGAATTCTTTTAGTTCCGCCGGACCGCGGCCAGATTCTCGGCAGGGCCGTGTGGAAGGTAGGGGAATGATGCCGGATAGTGTTTTCGTCCAGGGGATCAATTGACTTACACCTCTGCGCCAGGCCCGCTATGTCGTCGTTGCTCGACGAGGCGCCCCGAGAGATCCACCCATCTCGAGTTACCCGCATAAAAGCGCCCCCAGTCGAACATTCTCCAACAGCTCAAAGATTAGAGAGCCAATTCAGTCCCAGAATGGCGAGTACTTGATCTCGGTCTACAAATCAAAGGTGCTTATAAGTTTTCCTTCCGTTTTAACACGAATCGCCGTGTCCCGAGGGCCTTGGCTAAAACGCAGTTTACTCTACATCCAGGACGAATACGAGCCCTACTACCAATGTCCTGTGAATTCCGTGACCGATTGTCAAGTCCAGCAGGTCGCTCATCGCAAGCAAGGCCCCATCTTGCCCACTCTGGTTATCACCGTCGCCGATAAAGAGAAGAAACGCCGCTCGAGCAGGGCTGCGGGCCTCATTTCCGGCAAGGAATCGACGCAATCGTTACTGTGGTTCCGAACCCCTCCCGACGACCACCACCACAGTCTTCATGAATGGAAACACTTCATCTTGTCTAGGAAACTGCCGATGAGTCCCGAAAGCCCTGTATCGCCTACGTTTGTCAATCCGTTTGCCCCACGATCCGATGCGCGGCCGTCGAGTGGGAACCAAAAGCGATCGACCATTTCGCATCTATCGCAACAGAGCCATACCTACACGGGTAGAGATCGTGACGGTCCACCAGTGGCTTACAGTTCCGAGTCTCCCAGCCTCCGTTCGAAGCGAAGCGATGTCTCTTCCCCGACTAGCGGCATTCATATGAGCCTGTCCCACCGAACTCTCCCTAGCCAACATTACACGAAAGTATTACCAACCGACATTCCACCTGACTTGCCGTCTCCTGCTGAATCTGGAGCGGGCGACCAGCACATCAGTGATTTGATTGAAGGGTGGTCCAGTCCTCAGACACGCTCCTCGTCGTTTAGCTCCCCCCGCGGCGGTGCCCCACCTCTGGATCGTAGACACACGTCCGTTGCGGCTAGTCCGATAGTGAACCGCGAGACTATTCTTGATCGAGCCTTCCAGTTACGCTGCATTCCAGGTTCCGAACGTGCCGTTCCTGGGGAAGAAAAGCTCAGCTCCCTTGCCCGTTTCGACGCTCTGATGCGCGAGTCCGAAGAACGCCGAAAGAACCAGCCAGTGTCTCAGTCTCAGGAAAAGGAGGTCCGAGATGCCAAAAGGCGAGGACGAAGGGTCTGGGAAATGGGCGGTGACTCAAGCGAATCTGACGACGATAGGGAGACTGATGATGATGATGACGACGACGAGGAGGATGACTATCACCTTGAACAGAACTCACGACGCCCACGCCGAGATACATTAATCCCCCCCGCGACTCAACGCGCCCTCGAGTTCATCGCGGGGCGCTACGATCGGCCTCATTCCCCGCGGACCCCTCACACCGCCGCGCTCCCTCCCGAGAAATCAGATTTGGCCGCCACAGCAACAGGGGCACCCTACCGCCCCCATACTAGCTATGCGAGAACGCGACCCAACATGTCTTCTCGCACACAGAGCCAACCGCACCTCCTACATAGCCCAACGGAGAAGTTAGTCTCCCCGACGGAGGAGCCGCTTGACGCCGACAAGAGGCAGCCAGCTTCGAACTCGAACAGCACAAAACGGCTCAGCGTTACAGACATCACCAAGAGACTATCCAGCACGAGCAGCCTGCTCCTCGTCCAAACAAACACGAGTGGTGCGAGCAGTCGGGGAAGTTCAGAGCTAGATTATTTCCCTGTGCCACCCTTGCCGCGATCCAGTCTTAGTGCACGTAGCACTGCAGCTCTCCCTAGCCTCAGACAACCCCGAGAAACAGATGAACGGGATAAGCGGTGTGGCTGGCGATCCAGTGTTGGAGTCATCGGCGGTCATGAGGGAGGTTTTGTATGATTGGACGAAGCTTTACGGTGCTTTATGGTTTACGCACATTGTTGTCCATTCCCCTCGCTTTATCATGCTATCCTCCAGCACCAACCTTGCTATTTTTTTCTTCCCACCTTTTCTCTTTTGGCCAGAGAAATGGTTAAAGTTTGCTACCGCGTTTTGCTTTTTCCCGCTGCAGCGAACTTGATTCACCTTCTCTCCCTACTTTCTTTTTTTCTCACTTTCCCATTCCTTTTTTTTTTTTCTTCGGAACTCATGATGCTTACGACGAATGATTTTTATTTTGACCCATATCCTTGGCGTTGTTGAATTCTTACTTTTCATCTGATATCCCATTGGGTCCGAGCCGTGCAGCCTTGGTCCCCCAAGCATCCACTCTTTAACCCTTGGGTCCTCTTTTGTATGTTAATTGGTGTTGCTTTTCTCTAAATCTTATGTCAACTTGATGGGGGAAACAGAAGTCTTGGAAGCAAGGAAGTCGCCTACCATGGCTTGACTCAATCATCACGGAGGAGAAGGTGTAAAGGGATAAGGCGCCCTTATGGGTAATGGACCACGTCGAAGGGAAATGAGGCTAGGATGCGGTCTCGGAGATGCACGACGCATCTCTCCATCACTCTACTTGCATATGTAGTGCAGCGGTGGTAGCATCGCAGCAGTCCCACGTTTCCCTCATTAACCAGACACGGAGTGGGACCTCGGACGACGAGGATTGGTCTGGTCGTTTCTTTTCTTTTCTGGAAACATGTACGAGGGGCGAAGCACACGATTTTGGGGCTGCAGACACATATACGTACACATAACAAAGCAATATTTTGGTTGATGTGATCCAGTCACATACTTTGCATGTTTGCAAGTTTACGAAAGAGTTACTTGTATCAAAACGTAATTTTTTTCTTTAACCCTTTACGAATTTTCTTCCTCGAATATGGATCCGTTTGCATGTGCAGGTGATGGGACAGGATATCCCCAAAGTTCTGCCCCTTGGTGCGGAATTGAGTGAGAACAGAACGACTGGATTGATGAGAATGGAGTCTCTACTTCACCGCAGAACCAGCTCATTGATAGAGCATTCGATGCCTCGGTTGTTTGTTCGTGTGTGATTTTGCGAAATAAACATCCATGATCAATTGATATAATGATGGAGTTGACTAACAACCCGGAGCTCTCTGCCTTCATCTTTCGCCTGTTCATCAACAACATAAACCACAATCTCACAAAATGGAGATTTGGTAGCATAAATATAAATGAAGAAGAAAAAGAAAAAGAAAAAGAAAAAGAAAAAAATAATAAAGATGGAAAGGGCAGAAAGAGAAATGGAGAAAGAACAAGAAACATAAAAAAGAAAAGGAGAGGAAAAAGAAACTGGGGCCCAAAAATGGAGAGAAAAGAAATCAACTCTGAAGCTCAAATCGTTCTGGAGGAACATTCACCTCTCACTGCACAATAAAATCCACCACAACCGCACATCCATCTTTCAAGGCACGGAGCTGCTCATCGGAGCACTGACCCAAGCTCAGGGGTGGGTTCAAGATGTAACAGAACGAGGAGCCTTGAGAGCCCTCGACCGACTGCGTCACGTCACGAATTGATTGGAGCCCCGAGGTCGAGAAGCAAGGGTTCGCCGCCGATGCAGATGTCTGGCCCGTGGGGATGTCCTTGTTGTGGAGGGCTCGGAGGAAGAGGTTGTAAGTTGCTGAGGGGTTGTAGAAAGGGACTTTGGTAGAAGTCAGCCCAAGTTGCTCTTGCCAGAGCAGGGAGATAGAATGATAGCGGAGACTTACTCTCATGCCCGGCTTGGAAAATACGAGTGAAGGAGAGGAGACCGGCTTGGCGGGTCTTGCCTACAACGGAGCCATCGACCACGAAGTCTACATACCCCGCAGAGGCAAAGGCCGACGAGCCATTGAAGGGAATCGTTTCGCTCACGGCCTCACCTCCGAACCCTGATGAACCGCTGGTTAGTTCGACTCAGGAGATATAAACCGGGACCAACCATAGAAGGGTGGGACGAACAGTTTGCCTGGTAGTCTCGGTCACCGTACGCAAGAGTCACCGGAATACCAATATCCATGAGCCGGCCGAGGTCAAGACGAAAATCCTTGCGGAGGTAGTCTCCCGACAGGACATAACCTATTCTATGGTCAGTCTGGAACATTCGAATGACCTTTAAGATCCGGTGTAGATGGTTGGATGGAACTCACTAGCCGTCACAGCAGAGTTATAAGACGTATAATTGACGCCCGTTCCTGTCTGTATATCGAGCCCCAGCTTCTTTTGCACATCCTCCCTATTCAGGAACCCTTTGGCATAGGGCTCGGGAAACTGTATCGCAATTCCTTGGGTAATGTCAAAAGGGTTTCGCATCGAGACTTCGTTGTAACGATTGTAAACGCTATCCCAACAGACTTGGAAGGCTGCGAAACAGGCGCCCCGGACATCGTCATTGGTGCCCGTATTCTCGGGGTCCAACTCAGTCGCCGTCTCTTGGCAGGCTACTGCCAACTCCTTGCAACCACCAGGAGCTCCAAAGGCGGCCATGGCGGAATTCGCATCCTCCGGCGGATAAGCCTGGATATTGTAAGTG
>JUDQ01000210.1:18377-61388 GCA_000812075.1 Scedosporium aurantiacum
CTGAGGTGTCACAGGGTGCGTCCAAAGAGAGAGGCAAAAAGCGACCAGGATCCAACAACAGAAATGCACCCATCAGCAGATGGTAGCAGCAAAAGTTTTTTCCTCAAAAGCTCGGCCTTAGCCTGCGGATCCGGTCGGCGACCGAGCACCGGCCGGGTCTGGATTAGATCGTTACGAGCCCAATTGCCCTTTTTAGTGCATCCCAAGTTCGTTGGCCCCACCACCTTCCCCAAGCACGAAGAGGCAGGCTGGAATGAGCTCAAATAGGTGTGGTACGTACCCAATAATTGACGTCTTTTTTCCAACTGTTGTATTTGTTGTTTCAATTGCTCTTTCTCTCTATTGTTCCAAGTATCCCTCTCCGCCCCTTCCCTCCTTAGTCAGACGGGTGTGGACTCGGAGTACGTATTCCCTTGGCGAACAAAAAACAAAGTGCACCTTCCGACGCGCCCGGCCGGATGGGGACGATCAGGAGGGGCCAACGGGGCCCGGTCACGGTGCAGGTACTTGGTACTTCATCGGGAGGGAGACCGTGGCGGGGTTTGGTTTCGTCAGCCAATAGTGCAGAGCCCAATTTTGGAGGATGTCATCAGCACTGAGACGCCACCATTGGAGAGCAACTTGAGCCAAGTCCAATGCAGTCCAATCCCGAATACATGACGGTGGCACAATTCCTTGTCCATCGTCATTTTGTTGTTAATAATCACAAAAGATCGCGGTTGATCCCGTTCGTGAGGAGGAGTACTGGATACTTCTACTTCGTACATGCAGCTATATTGGAGTCCATTCGGAGAGTTTCTGAGGGCAGCGAAATTCGAGGATGAGGAAGCAATTTAATATGAGGCATTCTCATTTTATCAAATGTAGATGACATAGTACGAACGAAGTACACTACTTTGTACGAGGTACTTCGCAGATTACTTCGTTCCTTCAGACTCAGAGCCCAGACTCCGACTCGGAGGCACACCTCACTCATGTACGTACCCACGGACCACAGCTGACATCATCTGCCGTTGGCGTGTAACTACCACAACTACCGTAACTAGTAACTGCCACCGGAAGAACTTCGCACTCATGGTGATCATAGCTTTTTGCAAGAGCGCACGATGTGGCTATTTCATCCTTGGTCAGAGAGGTTGGTAACCCACGGATTCTCCCCGTCGACCGAAGCGCAGTTCTCTCCTATATTGACATTGACCATCTCAGGGGCGCCTTGTCCTCCAAGACCGTGAAGGTGAGAACGTGGCAGTTATTCACTAGCTGTTTGTAGTCGTGTTTTGAAGCGATGATCGGAGATGTGGCCGTTTGCTTCGTACTAGCTAGCTGTCCCAATGCCCTCGACCATGAATTGTCGGTGGAGATCAGGTGCAGGCATTTCCCCCACATATATACCGAATTTTTTTTTCAACCCCAATCTCTTCCCATCCTTGTTTTATCCTTGTTGGGTATCGTTGGCCAACTTGGCCCCAGTTAGAGTCTTGGAGAAGATGTGGGTTCGTTCCCCGAACTAAGCCCGCCGTCCATTGTTGGTCGAGATGGCTTCCAGATCGTCAGACTCCATTTTCCTGCTTGCTCGTGCTACTCCCATACTCCGTATATCCACTAGAGTACTAGAGTGGTAGTGTAGTGTACGAAGTAGTCACTGTAGTGTAACTATCGTGAGATACCCCTTTTACCTCGTACGCCTGTAGCACTCACTAGCCTCGTTCGCGATATCGACACGCCTCCGGAAAGATGGAAATCTGTCCCCTAAAGAAATTAAGCTCACCTAGTCATCATGCCATCAATATTCTCGATGGACAGCTAGAGCGTGGCCTCTCTTTCTCTATCCCCGGAGTTTGCCTAGCCTCTCTTCGCGTTCTGGGTTTAGATCTCCTTGAATCCGTCCAGCTTGCTCTACTTCGTAGGGGGCTAACATCCTTCGCAGAGATACTTTCCTTGGTTCCGTGGGGAGATTTGGCTGCGCCCTCCTCTTAGTGAGAGAGGAAGTTGCTATTTCAAGTTTGAGGTTTTAGATGTGGATCCCCTTTGCCTTGTTTCTGGAAGGAAAATTCAAGATTCTGGCCGGAGCATCCGGGGATAAGGCGGAGGCTGCACGGAACACGCGGCCTCATAGCTGTTACACGGATTATTCCAAGCCATGATCGAGTCGTCCGCGGCGCCGAGGGGTCGCGGGATCCCTCTTCAAGGCGATAGTGAGCTTTTCCGGGACCCTGGGGAACAACACACCAGGGGTAGTATTTCTTGCCGGATCACAGTTACCCCTGCCCGTCTTGAACTCGAGAAAGAGAACGGGATTCCGAGCGCAATCCATGAACTATCCGGAATCGCAGCGCAGGAACGGTGTGGTTCTTTCTTCTTGGAAAGAGCATCAACCAAGTGGGGAACCTTGAGGGAGAGAACCCGTTCGGTCCCCGCCCTGGGGACCCGTATGGTTGAGGAACGATTGAATTGGGATGCCATTATACTGGGGGTCGTACTTCGTAGTGTATTGTGCTGCTCTCCTTTGGGCTGTTGCCTTTTCGAAGAGAACTGATGTGTATCTTGGAGGTGCTTCCGTACCTGGTCATAGATAAAAGAGCGCCGCATACCAATGTGTCGTTTACGTCTTGCTGGAGTATAAACGGGTCTTCAGCGGATACTAGATGGCCTCACAAACAGCCAAGCGCTAGAGAGCACGTTGGAGAGTTTGGTGGAGACTCCACGGGAGGTCTTACTCCTGAATTATCACTAGTCAGGACACGTCTAGGCCATTGCGATGTCAGGGTTACTCCTCGGAGATGACGGTACGTCAGGCCTCAAAAGGACCCTTTGGTTGCATATTTCTCAATGACGTGAGGATCCTACATCTTCCATGGCAACACCAATCTCGACCCCGAAGATATCTTGGGGTATGTGGGGCGCCCGCATCGTAATCTACAAGCCGGAGGCAACAGTCCAAACCCTGATGGACCAGATAGGTTGAATAAGACCAACCTAATTGAGACTGAATTATGGCCCTGTGGTCCAGCCCGTGGTGGTATAAGCCCGAACTGTCTTAAGACTGGAAGGTCGCTTATCTACTGGAACGAAGCTCGTCTTCGCCTTCTCGCTGAGACCACTTTCAGAATCAAAGCTTGCGCGAGTGGCTCTCACATGAGCCGATAAGAGGATAGAGTTGGTGCTAATGTCAGGAGGATGAGCCGTCAAACACCCCTGCTCCATTCCGGGGAGAGTCAAACTCGGGAGGGTTATCAGGTTGAAAGTTAGTTTAGAGTTGCAGCCAGGCCATCATGTCGTGGTGTTGACCTTGGTGCTCGTGGCTAGACGCCGACTCCTAGCTCCCATGTCCAAACAACCCTATGATAAATGCCATCAGGACGACGGAGAATACCGGTTGTGATCTAGGTTCTGCAGTATTCATCAAGGATCCAAAAAAGACATCACGGCTAGCTGGTGCGTGTTTAGAGGCATGCAGTAGTGTAGATCAACGTCTCGAGGTGCATTACTAGACCCAGGCAGCCCGTGGCGACCCGAGGATGATCCTGCAAAATATATGGGTCGATGCTGGTTGAAAGTACGTCGTGCCTCTTGAGATGCTGCAACTTATCGTTAGAAAATCACGAGGCAAATAGTAGGACGACATATCTCCGGTCTCGACGACTATATTCATCCCGACGACGAAAAAGCGCTTGGTCACCGAGAAAAGTATCCTCTAAATTATTATACAAACACACTGCCGAAACCCTCAAGTACACCCACCCGTAAACCACGTCACGCACTCGCTCTACGACGCAGCCGCCTCATCCATCTTCTGGTTCGCCAGGCCGATCTTATCCCTAGCCTTGGGTCCCAGCGCAGCATACCACCTAAGCAGCAACACCGCCTGCGCCTCCTCCCCCTTCGTAACCTCCACCGGCGGGCCCTTGATCTGCGGAAGCCTATCCTCGCAATCCTTCTCGAACACCGCCCAGCTCGAGGCGTCGCAGCTCCGCAGGCCGAAATCGCGGCCCCGCATCGCCGTGACCGTGAACTGCCGCAGCAGTATAACGTCGCCCTCCCTGACGACCGGCAGGGATTCGATGTGAGGTCGGAAGACTTGCACGACGACGACGTTGTTGGGCGCCGTCGTCTGGTCCGTCATGTGGAAGGCGAGTAGGTAATCTCTAGGCCCGTGCTTTGGGCGCTGGGCGGGCGGAGGCTGGGTCGTCGCTACGCCGATGACATCGATTTTCGCTTTGACGGCATGCCGGAGGTTCTTGAGTGCCGTGAGGTCAGATAAGGTAAACCGTAGCGCCTTGTTCAGTTGCAGTTTTAGCGATGACATGGACTCGCTCTTTTCCTCCTCGGTTGGCGCTTCTGACTGCTGAGATTGCGAAGCAGCAGGAGAGCGTGGGCCAGTAAGAACCGCAGGCTCGGGGCTCGTGCTCATATGGACGCTTTGGGTCCGTGATCGCGTGGCTCTGATGGAAGCCTGTGGAGGGCTCATTTCAACCGGAAGGGTCGTTCTTCTCGCCGCTAGTGACGCTCTGGCGAGCTGCGCACTAGGATCTTGATTGGGGCTCTCGATCTTTTCTGTCGATGCAATGCGACGATGACTTCGGCTCCTAAGCGACTTCACCGTAATCGCATATCCATCCGACGACACGAGATGCGAGCTCGTTTGCGATTCCTCCCGCACTTCCTCTGAAACCTCAATCGATGCCGTAATGCTTGGCTGCGGCTCGGGCGAGGCCGACCTTTGCACTGCCTCCTCTGAAACCGGCTCGTTTGCACTCTCCTCAGGAGCCATGTCCTCCGCTCGTGCTATCCTCCGAGGTAGCTGTACAACAATACCGTCGTCGGCTTCCGCCCTGTTGCTTTCTTGCGAGACTTGTATGCTCGAATGTACCTGAGAAGCATCTGGAGTTGGCAGCTGGGCAAGGGTGGGTGCCTCAAGGTGTGCCTTTTCGTGTTCCCGGGGAGCTCCTTCCTGTTCAGGTTCTGGCTCACCCTGAGATGCATGTTGGGTCAAGGGGGGGGATGCAGGTGCCACTACGTCCAGCTCAGCTGCGCGAGCCTTTGCTGGTACCGCAAAGTCCATGGAGATTGGTTGTGTGTGCTCATCTTCGTTCCCAGCTACTCCGGCCTCCTCGTCTTGCGCCTCTAGAAGTGAGATTTCCTCTTGATACTGCTTCTCTAACTCAGCTTGCATCTGCTCCTCAACGGTTTCCTCGACAACCGACTCGGCCATAGACTCATCTGTATCCTGTTTATCCTGTGGCCTCTGTATCAGATCTACCTGATCTTCCAGTAATTCAGCGTCTAGCCCATCGGTCATGACTTCATCCGCAGCCGCCTCCTGTTCTGGTTGTTCCGGTTGTTCGGTTCTCGGTTCCAACCCCTCGATCATAGGTGCATCTTCCATTACCTCATCCGCATCCGCCTCTTCCCCCATAGTCTGTTGGGGCTCAGATTCTTCTACAGCGAGCTGTTGTTCGTCAGCTAATGCAGCAGAGTCCGACGGCTCTTCAACTTCGACCGCCTCGGGAACCTCTAAGTTGTCAGAAGGCTTCGGCGATGAGAGTGGTGGGCGTTCTGGCTCGGTTTCGCGAGGCTGCCTTGTAGGAGGAGGAGACGACGGAAGCAGTTCCACCGGCTCAGGAGTAGGCGATTTTTCTTGCGCTTCTTCAGTGCCTTGTCCCTCTTCCTCCTCTATTTCATGGAGCTGACGTGGTGACGAGGAAGGGGTAGGAGATGAGCTGTTTTGGAGGTCCGTATGGACCTCGCCCTTGTGGTCGTCCCCAAGCTCTGCTTCATCATGCTCTTCGCCTTCTTCGGCATCATATTCTTCTTCTTCTTCTTCTTCTTCTTCTTCCTCCTCCTCCTCCTCCTCTATTTGTTCCCCTTCTTCATCCGATTGTTCTGCCCCTTCTTCTTCCCCCTCTTCCCCTTCCTCTTCCTCTTCCTCCTCCTCTTCATCACCATACCCGTTTGGTTGCAGTGCTTCCTCTTCCTTGACAACTTCATCTTCGGTTGGTTTGACTGTCTCCTTTTCTTCGTCCTCATCCTCCGAGTCTGATATTAGATCAATAAAGACCGGAGCGGAGGATGCAGGTTGTGGCGACCTCGATGGTTCCCCCTCCTCCTCCTCCTCTCCCATCTCTTCTTCCTCGTAATAGTCATCTTCGTATTCATCACCATATTCCTCCCCCCGATACTGCTCTTCCTCTTCCTCACCCTCCTCATACTCTCCGTACTCGTCACTAGCACCCATCATCTCCTCGCCGTCAAGTTCCCCACCTTCCTCCGCCTCAGCCTCCTCCTCTTCATACGTTTCCTCATCTTCGTCGTATGTTTGGGCATCAGGGTCGTGCAGATTCTCGTCCTGTTCCATAGATTCGTAATCATTACCTTCGTCGTCGTCTTGCACGTCGGCATAATTCCGCGTATCATAATCTCCTCCTGCCTCCTCCTCTTCCGCCTCGGCCTCCTCTTCGCTCTCTTCGCCTCCCACATTGGGATCGTCATAGCCAGCGAGGGGCGGGATGTTCTCCTCCTCTTTCGTATCCTCCACAGCCACTGGAGGCTCATCTTGCTCTTCTGGGCCGCGGACTAGTGTCCCGATATTTTGCTCGAAGCAAGTCTGAGGTTCTTCAATGTTCGCATCTTCTCGCGGCCAGCCTTCTTCACCGGCGCCCATTGCATGGTCTTCTTCCGCTAAGGGCGCATCCGACGATATTAAGTACGACTCGGGTTGGGGTCGATCATCGTGGCTGGTTTCTTGAAAGGGGGGGATATGATGCTCCGTGGCCAAAAGAGGATCCACGGCTGGAGGATGCGAATATTGTAGATCAGGATAATGCACAGAGGGCTGCGACGCAAATGAGGGCGCCTCCATTGCATGGGAAACAGGTAAAGGCGGGTATGAGTGTGTCTGGCCCCACGGAGTGGCGTGATCAGGAAAGCGGGGTGGAGAGGGTAAAGGAAGCTGATTCTCACCGGTATGATACGGTGTTGCGTCAATGTCTCCATTCCTTGGGAGAGAAGTAGGAGTATCGTCAGTAGCAGGGATATCATCGTGTTCCAGCGCGAACCGACTTTTGGCCGGAGATTGCCCAAGAAAGGTCGGAGGAAGGGGTTCGTGAGCATGATCTAATGGAGCAGGCGTTGAATGGTCGGGTCTTGGAACATGGCGATCGGAGCTATCAGTTACGGTTGTCATTTCTGAGACGGTTTCCGTTATTATGCGACTCTCCTCTGAGACATGTACTGCTTTTTGCGCAAGTAGAGGAGAAGATGAAATCTCAATATCCGATGTTTGGACCGCCTCATCTGCCATGAGCGGTTTCGTAGGCGTACGCGGAGGGCTCTTGGGCTGTTCCGGATTGACTTCTTCGACGAAATCTGGTGACGGCTCCCCTGAGGGCTCCGGGGTAGGGCTCCTAGATTCACTCATATATCTCCATGCATTGCTATTCCTTCCAAACACCGAACGCCTACGGCTACGAGAAATCGCGGCTTTATCTTCGTCGAAAATGTCGAATCCGCCCTCGAAAAGCGAGCCATATGACATTCGCGCGCGTTTGATAAAAGCGGGTGAGGCGTATTCGTCCACATCGAGATCGGAGTCAAACCGCCGCTTCGTTGGTAACGCACGTTGAGGAGTTGCCTCCAGCTCAGATGTTCTGGGGAGTTCCTCGATCGCTTCTATCGTCGGCGCAGGAGGGCCCAGCGTATCTTCGACACCCACATCGGCCGCGGCAATATGGATGACTGTCGGTTCTTCTACATCGGCTTTCTTAACCTAGGGTTAAGGTTAGAGCATGTGCGCACAATTTTTGTTTGGCAACCATACATACCTGTAAAAGCGCGCCAGATGCGAACTTGATCTGCCATTCTAGGGTCGTTCCAGGTATGCTCGCCGGCGCATCATTTTTCACCCACTCCGCTCCATCAAGGCTGATGAGAATCTCATCGCCACCACCCAAACCAGCATCCGTAATCGCCTTGGCGCATGCGCCAACAAAATTCACGCGGACTTGGCCCCTCTGCCGCCGTAATCGAAAATCAGGCTCGGCAAGCTGGAATGCCACCGATTTTGTGATGATGCTGTACGGCCAAACGACGGTAATTATGCCACGCACAGTCCGCGACGTGAGGTCGCTAAGCTGGGGGCCTAATTCTGAGATGGGTGTGGTAGTCGCCGAGGCTAGGCGGAGCTGCAGTTCGCTTACGCTGGTGCTGGTATCATCTGGAGCCATAGCTACGCGCCGAGGTTCTTTTGGTGAAGGAGAAGAGAAAGCGGTAAAATTATCACGGCTATCTTCGGGGAATGGAAGATATTGATAATTCGTATCATGTCAGCTGGGTTATGCGATCGTGGCGATAGGATGGCGGAAGTCCATGGATGAAATGTCGAGGCAATCAACGCGAGCGACCGATTTCGTTGAATCGAGAAAGCGTCGCGATGACGAAGGTCAGGGTCGAGCTTGCCTTGTTGGATGAAGACACTGGACGGATTTACGCTTAGTCATCACTCGGGATTTGCAAGATGGAAAGATGCACCTGGATACAGTGCTTTGTACGGTGTATATAAAACAGGCACTGTTACTCTTACCACACGCCCTTGTTCACTAATTCGAGTGTTGCTCTCTTCTGGTCACCACAAGTCCAAGATGCTTGACGACATAGATAATCTATAGTTTATTACTTCGTAGACGCTCACAAGATTCTATCCGACACCTATCACGAGAAGCGAATGGGGTCAGCTAACCTGATTCGCGCAAACAAGACCTTAGCCGAGAGGCAGTGCCCAATCACCCAAGGCAAACAGAAATAGCAAATAGCTATGCTTCTCTGTCGCCTCTGCAGTGCAACCTTTCTCAAACGACAAGAGTCGAACAATCTTGTCCCGATAATGTCCGTGTTTGCCCCATCCAAACAAGCAAACACGCCATGGTAGATGCCAACGCATTGCAGCGTACGAAGTAAACAGCATTAGCTGTGGGGGCTGGTTAATTAATTGATCTTGGTTCGATGTTTATATTCTATATTTACAGCGGTGCAGAATCGAGGTTTCATCAGTCCTGTGCCACGATCTGGTAGGTCACCTCTGACGCTATTTGCCCCATGGGTAAATTTTCCGGGCGCTTATCGACATCGCGGTACCAGGTCGCCCAGGCGTCCTTCTTGAAGACCCGCATTGCATGGGTTGATGCGTTCGTGGGTGGCCGCCCCCAATGCAGACCTCCCGAGATCCGAACCACTGTTGGCTCGAAGAAAGAAATGTTGTTTTGCTTTCTGCACACCCTCCCCCCCCTGGCGAGGGGCCGGCCCAGATGGGGCCAGCATCAAGTGGGAAGTCATAAATAGAGTCCAATGAAAACAATGTCCAATCCTCTCTTGTACATAAAGTCCGTGATGGACACCTCTGTGATTCGGTTCGTCTAAGCTGTTTTGTCTCTTCGTCTCCTCGCCTCCGTCATGCCGCCAGATGGCAGACTCTCACCATGAGGAACACGAGCCCTCATTGGAGGCCCGCTGAAGCCTCTGAGAAGAAGATGCCCGCCAGTACCACATACACTCCAAGTGAGCATGCAGGGCATGATCCCTACGACCACCATGATTTCAAGAAGACTCTGACCCTATCTTCGTCGTGGAGTTCATGGAGCGGGATCCTCAAGACAAAGACTAATAAGTCCACTGCTCCCCAGTCATGTCTGTGATAGGACACAATCTCCACTTACATCCATCGCGAAACGATATTCATTGCTAACGAATGATGCGTGCAGTCTGCAAGCATGGATGGAAACCACATACAATGAGAAAACGGGTTCTCATCCCTCTTGCGATACAGACTGCCACTCTCGCGGGGATCATCGAGTATCTCGCGAGTAGGAGCCATAGAGAGGGTGGCCTAGCGCTATCACCGACTATCGATGACATACCAAAACTGACACAGTTCGGCTATATGTTCCTACCTACTATAATCGCGGTCATATACAGCATTATTTGGAACTGGGTAGACTTGGACGTTAAGCGAGTCTATCCGTGGCTAGAACTCTCACGCTCAGAGGGTGCCACCCCAAAGCATTCCCTGAGCCTCGAATATCCATTTGACTTTATCGCCCTAGTACCATTCACAGCCACGAAGCGACGGTAAGAACTCACCCTCCCACCCGTCGAACCAATTCTTGCTGACCTTTTTTGATAGGCACTGGCCCGTTTCAATATCGGGGACCATAATGGTAGTTATCTTCTGGGTTATTACTCCACTACAAGGTGCTATCTTTGGTACCGGTCCCGTACATCGTCAACGGACGTCTGTCTTCACTCAGGCCTCAAATCTCCTCCCGATCCAGGACCAGTCAGTCAAGATGGACTCGTCAATTTTGTACCTCATGTATGCAACGAAGTATCTTTCTCAGGAGTACCCATCTTTCACAACTCCCGACTATGCCTTACTTCCAGTCAAGTTTGCGGAAGACCCGTCTCCAGGAACCACGAATTGGACAGTAACGACTACAAAAGTCTGGACTGATATTAAATGCTGGCCCGCGACTTTCAGTGAAAATGCCCAGCCCGGATACGCTGGCTGGTACGACTATCAAAATGGCCAGGGCTGCAACGCCAGCTGCATTGAGACATATCGGGTCCATCCGCCCTACAGTCGCCAAATGCAGTATCTCACTTGGCACAATAGCGCATATGTGGACCAGTTTCTCAGCCGAGAGACTTGCGGTCCACAATTCTCTCACCAATTCCTAGCCATCGCGGCGACTGGAAACGCAAACGAATCTCGGATCACTGCTTTGTTCTGCGAACCGAGCTACTGGAAGCAGAAGGTCCAAGTGACGCTTCCGGCCTCTACCCTTCATCCCGACGAGACCTCTATAACTGCTCTTGGCCCGCCCGAAGTGTTGCCTAGCACCGAATTCAATGCAACTGGATTCGAATACCTCATCGGGACCAGTGTTTCCGAAGTCCAAGATGTGCCTCGAGACGCCTCCGGGAATATCATCGTGGACCAGTTCGATAAGTTCAACGGGACAGACCTGGAATGGCCGCTCTCTCCCCTCGTCGGATTTGCTCTTGACTTGAATCGTCCTCTCGACGATTATTTTGACGCAACTGTCTTGGAAGAAGCATATCGCAAGGCCCACAAGAATGCGTTTTCCTTAACATACAACGCACTTCTCACCAACGAGACGGCGTCCGGGGAAGAAGTTGAAGGATCCGTCGATGTCGTCCTACAGGGGGTGATTGTTAGCAGAACCTTCTCCGCCATCATTGAAGCATTGCTGCTGGCAATTTCCGTGGCTACAATGTTGCTACTATTTCTTGGTAGCCGAATGCAGAGCAACCTCACCGCTGATCCTGCAACCTTGGGCAACCTCATTGAGATACTTGGTAACAGCGAAGAGCTCATAGACGCTGCAATCTCTCGGAGTGATATCATAACCAAGAAGGACCTATCTGATGTCGACGACCAAAGTGTTAGATTGTTCCTACAATGCCCTTGCCAGAATCCTTCGGGCAGACCGACTCTACGTGTTGTCAACCAAGCAGAATCACGGTCGCTGGATATTCTCCCAGGTGATGCAAGCTTATTGCAAACCTTACAAACGGGAGTATATGAGCCCGTACGACCTTTTATCCTCCGAAAAATGTCGGGCTTTGGCTTCATCGTCTTCCTCTCAGCTGCATTGACAACTCTCCTGTATTTAAGATCGCAGGAACAAAAGCTAGGAGGTTCGTTTGCATCTCCCATATGGATATCCCAACTTTTGGAACATGGGCTTAACATCTCTTGATAGGTCTTATTCGGCCTACAGATAGCTTCGAAGTCTTGCAAATCCTTGAAAACTATATACCAACGGCAGTCGCAACTTTCATAGAGCCGTATTGGGTTCTTGTTACTCGCCTTCTATGCATCTTCCAGCCATTCAATGACCTCAGAAGGACCAACAGAACCAAACGGGCTATGAACGCAAAGTATGCCGCATTGCCACCCCAACTTTCTATTTGGGGCGCTCTTCGATCCGGACATCTGATTCTTGTAGTCGTTTGTGTCGTCTCCCTGATATCGAATGTCCTAGCAGTCGGCCTCGGTGGTATCTTTAATGAGAACACCGTCCAAGTGACGTATCCAGTTGACATCCAGTATCTCCATTCCTCCCAGTTTCAGTTTGACCGCAAGAAACTGAAATCAGGGGAGGGGACTATAAATAACAACTTTTTCGGCGTCAAATCCAACATCAGCTTAGGAACACCATTGCCCCCATGGATAACGCCGGAATACTACTTTCAGCAATTCGCATTGCTGGACCCATCAGAGGACAACCCGATGGAAACTCTTCGTGGAAGAACTCGCGGTTACGGACTCGACATCACCTGCGACCCTGTCGAGTCAGCACTTTCCTCGCCAACAATCCCCGAAGACAATCCTCGTGGCTTCGACGATGAAGTCGACCTGCGAGCTTTCAAAGAACGCCACGGGATCATGCCGGACGCGTGCGAGGACATTTTCAAATTTGGATGGGGAAGATATTACAATGGCACCGTCCTCGTGGAAGGAAGCGTAATGGTCTGCCGAGAGATTCTACTTGTTTACTGGGGCAAGCTGATTCCGGAACCGGACATGGAATTCGATCACAGGTATTTTGCCTGCACCGCCAACCTTCAGACAGCATTATTCGACGTATCGATCGATCGGAGCGGGCATGTTTTATCGTACGAACAAGCTGGCGACTTTTCCAACACCTTCGACTTTCCCGACGCAGAAAACCAAACTGCCGCCGTCATGCTCTTCTCGATGGAATCTATGCACCAAGGGTCATCGGATTTCCACAACGATACTGTCTCGCGCCTCTGGAGCTGGGATATAATCAAGGCATCCAGAGGAGAGAGGTTGCTGGACCCTACGCTACCCCTCGCAGAGCCCGAGGAAGTTCTCCCGCTCATCAAGGATATATGGCACCGCTCATTCGCGCGTTTCATGGGAACCAAAGAAGTACTCACCTGGAAACCAGTCGAGGCAGATGCCCAGGCTGCTCCATCTACATCCGGGACAATGGTTGTCAACGAGACGCGCATCCTGATGTCTGACTCGGCCTTTTATATGAGCGTCGTGATTTTGGCGCTCTACATTGCTGTGGCTGCGGTTTTGTATTCCTTCTCCATTGAGCTCTTCCTGCCGCGCATGCCGACGACCCTGGCTGCTATCCTTGAGTTTACGGCTCCGAGCCGCGCTCTGAGGGAATACACACCCGGTTCCAGGGATAGATTACGATTCGGAGGGTATGTCGGACGAGACGGGAAGAAACACGTAGGAATCGAGTTTGCGGAACTTGTTGTGCCCGTGGACCCGAACTCATTGAAGAAGAGACCGGTTTTATCTCGTCTCCGGAGGCGGCGGTTCGGGGATACCCGGCCAAGGCGGGAAACACACTCTTCCGAATGGATTTAAAAAATAATGATGTTATGCGAAAAACGAAGCATGTAAGAGTTTTATAAATAGATAAAAGTATTTCCTACGAGTTACAGAATTAGGAACTTGGCAAGTAATAGAATCGACAATCTACGATAGCCCTGGTTGGAGTCAGCGCCTAGAGACATCTCAGTGAAGTTCTCACGGCGCCCAAAATAAAGTTTCTTCACATACTAGAAATTTAAAAATAAATAATTCGTCACATTCGCGCCACCAACAGTTGGTCGCGAGAACAGGTCTGAACTTACCAGATTTGATATTCCTGTTGGCGGCAGTTGATCACCGAAGCCAGAGCATCGGGTCCGCCCCACCGAGCCGGGGGGGGGCCGACCAAAGCTGGCCTGGCCTGACCACTCAGCCGGCGTTGGGGTATGGCCACGTGACCTCTAGTGACTAATCTAAAACATCACTCCAAGTGCGTGCTCAAGTAAATGTGTTCACGAAGAGGCACGAGCACGAAAGTCTCAAGACAAGATTTATGAAATGCAATCCCCTTGGGGTCTATTGTTATGTAGGGCCCATGCTCTCGTATGTGTATCCAACAATCAACTCGAGCCTTGGTAGTAGTATAAAACACAATCAAAAATGGTTTATGTACAGAAGAAGTGAAATCCCATCCCCAGATCTATGCAAAAAAAAAATGGAACCTGATGAGAATGAAACGCCCCATCCGACCACAGCCAACCCCAGTATCCTATGCTCAATACTTTTACATAAGGAACTTGGCGCCGAAGCGAAGGGGAGTACCGTCCCGCTTCGAGATCTGGATGGTCTGGGTGATACCACCAGAGCAGCTAGTGCCCTCAGCAAGCTGTTGGACGGCAGACCAGATGCCGCTGGCGCAGCGCTGGAAGGAGTTTCCGCCAACGCAGTTCCAGTAGCCATCCTGGCTGCAAGCAGTGCCAGCGGTGAATCCGGAGCCAGAGTCAGAGCCAGAGTCTCCGTTGTTGATGGGAACGTCGACAACGGGGGTCTCCTTGGCCTTGCCATCATCAACAGGAGTCTCGACAGGAGTCTCGACGGGAGTCTCCTCAACAGGGGTCTCGGGCTGGGTAGCGGGCTGGCTCTGGACGGGAGCCTCAGGCTGAGCAGTGGGAGTGGCAGCGGGGACGGTGATGAAGACGTTGCCTGGGAGAGTAGGCTGGGGCGTGGGAGACGCGGGCTCGTCACTGTTGCCAGAACCGGAGTCGGAGCCGGAGCCGGAGCCGGAGCCAGAATCGGCAGCGCTGGGGCAAGTGCTAGTCAGGGGCTGGGGAGTAAGGGTCGCGAGACCGAGGCGCTCAACGACCTTACCAGGGTTGGGATAGGCAAGGTCCTGTCCCTCAACAGTCACACAGTTGTTTCCAATATTGGCCACGAACATGTTAGGAAGGGAGTTGAAGAAGGACTGAGAGCCGCCAGAGCCGACGGCCTGAACGGGAGCACAGTTTTGGTACATCTCACGGTTGCCGATCTTGTTCATCCAGGACCAGGAGAAGGTATAGTTGCCAGCGGGGACATCGTCGGGGATCTCGAAAGTGTATTCACTGGGACCAGGAGCGTTGGCATTGTCACCAGCATTACCAGCAATGCCGATGGCCGGGCAGCCACCCTCGAAGGACTTGATGACCTTCCAGACGCTGTTCTTGGTGGGATTCAAGTCGGTGGTGAGCGAGAGCTGGCAAGAGCCACCGCCGTGCACAGCAGATCCAATGAAAGTCAGGGGAGAGCTCTGGCCCTTCTGGATAACGTTGACGTTGGCGTTCCAGTCGTAGGCGACGTTCTTGCAAGGGAAATCACTTCCATCAGCGGCCAAGGGGGCGTTGCTAATGGGTCCCCAAGGGACGGGGGTTGCAAGCTTCATGTGGGCGTTGGCGGCGGCGGCCAAGCCAAGGATAGAGATAAGAGTAGACTGCATTTTGAAAGCAAAGGGACTGTCGATTCCTCACGTTCCGGACGAAGGAATACTGGAGAGAGTGTCTAAGCCGAGCGAAGCAAAGTCGAAAAAAGAAGCAAAAGAAGAGCGTTAAAGCCGTTTCGTTTGGTCTTCGGACGTTTGGTGGTTTGTCGTCAGTTGCAAGGGTATGAAAAACCGTTTGCGAAGAGAGAACCGATGTTCTAAAGGAGAGTGATGGACGCCGCAGGCGAGTTGAGTTTGATATGTGCAGAGTGAAGCGATACAGGCCTAGCCTTGATATCTGAAAAGGAATGTAATGGATGTTGCTTTGAAACAACAAAACCAAAAAAGATATGTTTCTGGAAAGAAAAGAAGACTGACTCAAACTGAGAGCTTGGCTTTGGTGATGAGGAGGGAAGAGACAAGAAGCCAAGAGATGATGGGATCGACCCGGAAACTTATACTCAGAAGACAAACGAGTGAACGGCGAACCAAACTCTGGGAGGGGAACGTGTTGTGGAACCAGCCCAGCCAAAGTGGAGTATGCGAGAGAGAGGAAGAGAGAAAAAAAATGAATGTGCGGACGATTAGTCTAATCCAGAATAGTAAATTGGGAGCCAGGAACAAACAAGCAAGCCGCAGGAACGAGTGGCAATGGCACAGGGATTGGACTCTAGCGGATCGTGCTAGAACAGGGGATGGGAAGACAACCTTGAGCTTCGTAGCCGGGGGCTCGACCTCGAAGGTGGGAATGTGCCAATGTGGATGCGAATGGTCCACCACCCTGGACGATGAAAGTGGTAGGATGATCCACTTAGAACATCGCAGACGGAGCGAGTGGCGCTCTTTTTAGAGCAGGTGGTAGAGTCGTCTGGTTCCATCCTCGATTCTAGCCAGTCGTGCTGCGCCATCGCGGTATGTGTGTCCGACTTTGAGGCATAATACTAGATCGACGGCGAACGGAGGTCGCAGGGGTGTGGTAGACTGGCACTAGACATTCCTAGCATCAAGGGGGAAGTGTAAGCGGGGATGTTCCCCTTTCGAAGGTAATAGGCGAGGACCAGACTAGTCGGGATGCGGGATGTTTCGACGAGACAGGATGAGAGCCTAAGAGGAGAGAGTGAGAGTGAGAGCTGGAAGGTGTGGGAACATTGAACTGGGAAGCATGGATGAAGGGTGGAAGGGGTGTAAGATGGGACGAGGAGGGGGGGTGAGGGGGTGACGAGGGGCGTGGCAGATGGAAAGGGGCGTGTATAATTGAATGCTTGGCAGCCCCCCAATTCTGGATCCATTGTCTTGATTTTTCTTCCATTCGCTTCGTCCTTCGTAAAGCCTGTCAGCCAATGTGGCTTCGTACCCCAGTCCCTGGCACGACTCTTTCCGTACTGTGCCGTAGTGCCATCTCGGCCTGCCCATATTACTATGCACTTCGTACGACGACAATAGAGCATGACGACTGTGGATTCGCTGAGCTAAAAGCCTCCCGAGAGAGGCAAAAGAGGAAAAAATAGGGGAACAGGGCAAACTTGCTTCCAGGGACCTGGGGATACGAAGGAAAGGGATTGGCCCAGATCAATGCCTGCTCGTGTTCAATCAAGTCTGTCCAGCACTCCAGGAGCCAGGGCACACTCGCTTTGACAGTGCGCTCGCTGATGGAATGCGGCTGTCACCGACCGTGAGGCCTCTCTCTCACTTGAGATCGCCCAACCCGCTGAGACAGGGGTTTTCTGCTACTAAGTGACAGCAGCATGCATCTTAGCTTCAACATGACGCTCTTGTGCTTTAGCGTGCACTGTCTCGAGTGACAAAAAGAACGTTTTCTGATAGAAAAAAGCAGTTCTTCGTATTGTAAGGCCATTTTTTGAGACCTACAAGTCCCGACTTACCCGCGGGTGTCAAGGGACAAGGGACCTACTTCGTACCAGTCGGTCAAGGGTTTGAGTCCAGCGCCTCAACTGCTGTGGAGGTCTTACCCTCGTAGTCGGAGCCTCCATTTTGGTATTGATCAATTGATCAATGTGGACTGGCTAGGCCACAGGTACCACCTCAGGGAAACGTTACGCTGCTTTTGCCCCTGTTCCTTTTTGGTTGATCCAGGGCGATGTACCACTGGAAGTGGAATAGGGGCCTTGTTAACTTTTATGGCGTCGTGGGGAGGGTTGCAATATGCGTGGAAGCCACTGGCCCCCCCCCCCCAAAAGTCCAAAGTCATGGGTGGTGGCTGACTTTTTGTTTGCAAAACCCAATTGCCATCTGCACCCTTCAGGTGCTCGGTCAACCTTGGTCATCGAGCCAAGAAGAATTCGATGTCAAGCCCCGAGTTATCCAGTGTGACGGCGTCGGATCGCTGGTGCTTCGGTGTTTGGAAATTCGGTCAGAATAGCCTCTAGAAGCTACTCGGAAAAAAAAAAAAGAATTTTTTTTGCAAATTTTTTCACGGCATGGTACCCGGGATTTACTTTTTTTTTTTCTTTTTTTTGGTCTGGCCTTCAGGTTTTTCGCGGTATGTGTGTGTCCGGGTCATTACGGGTGTGTGTCTTCTGTAAGTTCGGGATTTATCCAGTGCCGTTGCAAGATGCCCATCACCTGAGTCTGAAAGAAGACACCAAAACTGCGGCCGGATGAATTTAGAAGAGGACCCCGACAGCAAGACAATCGAGAGGGAAAAAAAGGTGCCCGAGCAAAGCCAATTCCTTGGAACAGAACCTTGGTCCTCCCACCACTGTCAGTGATGTCAGTGCGGCTCGCGGGGGGATGCTTGGCTGGCATGGATCGACACCCAGGACACAGACCTGCGAAAAGTCCAACGTTATCCACAGAAGCAGCAGACCACAGAAGCAGCAGAAACTACAAAGTAAGAGAAAGCAAGTTGCCGTGATCCGACTCTGGAAGAGGAATAGGAGTCTCCATCAAGTGATTTTAGCTTCAAGTTTCAACTCCCCGTGAGCCCATTCCTGGGTCGGGCGTTTACTCACTTGACTAGAATGTTTCAACTGGGCGTGCCAGTCACTCCCATCACTCCAATCACAGCCGAAAAACAAGGGGAGGAAACAGTCCTATTCTCGTTGCTGGATCGTAGACGAGAGGGTTCGCATCGACGGCGCATCCCGAGAGACTGTCGGTGTATCCTCACGAGCCAATGGAAGGCAGATTTCTGCTAGCGTCAGGGAGTCAGGGGCATCAGTGGCACGCCAGAAAAGCAGGGCGAGAGGGGGAAGTGTCAGCCCTTGGACCAGTAAAGGGGCGCTCTCCCCGCTCAGCTTGGCACTAAGTTGTCATTCAGCTCGTTGATTTGCTTCTTTCGATGTCCGCCCAGCCCCTTCACAGGACCCAGTTCTGCTTGTACGAAGTAAAAAGTAGTCATCTGGCCCGCCGACCGAGACATCAAGACGCCGAAACGAGGTGACGGCCGACAGCGACAGGCCACTAACCGGTAACGACGAAGCGCTTTTTTTGGATCTTTTTTTTTTTCTACCTTTTGTAAGGGTTTTTTTTCTTCACTCCAAGACTTCTTTCCCTTTTCGCAGTTAGCGCGCTCTTGCTTTTTGTTTTCGCGAAGTGCGGCGTGTTGTGGCACAGGACTTTTGATGGATGACTGAGAAAACTGGGGTGGCTGGATATATTTTCGTCGCTCTAAGACATATCGATTGATACACACATCAATTGATACTTCGTACAAGGGCCAGAGGTGGATTGAGGCTTGGTTGATGCTTTCGTATGCGCGGGTCTTAGCGGTCCCTGCATTGACAGGATTGAGTATTACGAAGTCAACTACGAAGTAAATGCAGTGGCAACGTGGCTTACGACGTCTTTGAGAGAATCACGGATCTCGAATCTCGGCGTCGATTACAGAAGGAGAAGGAGAGGTTGATGCTTTGCCTTGCTTTGTACTCCGTGCGACTACGACTGGGTAAAAGTACGAGGCGCGGCGGGGAACAACAGAATTGAGAATTGATGTGGCATCAAGATCAACGAATCTTTTTGCTTTGCTGCCCAGTTCGACTCACTCCACACATTGATATCAATCCACATATACCAACCAACTTTCGGAACGCGTAGTAAGTCGAAACCGTTAGTTTCTCTGAACCTTATGGACAAATATATATTGAAAAAGAAAAAGGAAATAAAACAATAGGAATTTCCCTGTCCGCAGCGGAAGGTGGATGCAAAGTTTGAAAATAGTGTCAATATATGCAATGTAGGCCTAGCTCTATCAAGGAAGAAGGGGCACAAATATAGACAGTTGCGCCAAGTGACTGGCCGTCGCTTTTACGAAGTAGTAGCCACAGCGATAGTCATCGAGATCGAGATCAATTGATCCATTTAATGGGGACCGCCTAGAGAAGCATATCGACTTCACTCGTCCTTCGTAGTATTACATCACTCAGTACAATTGGGGTGAAGGGATTGATCCGATTGAAACAAATAATACATCAAACAAACCTTGTCCTCTGAAAATAGCATTGGTCTATTCGTTTCGTTTCCAATGTTCACCGCAGTGCCGACATGTTCTTCAGGTACTGATCTTCGCTGTATAGTTTTCGCTTCTTTTAAAGTACATCCTGTTGGTTTCTCGAGATATTAAGCTTGGGTGATGATGTTTCTTGTACCACCAAGAAAGGTCTGAGGGTTCATGTTCGGATCACCCATCGGTTGGGAGTTGAAGATTTTTGCATTGATAGAAGACCGAGAGATTCTTCCTTCCAGTCGTCGCTTAGGCAAGGACGGAAACAGAAACATCAAACTCATCGATTGATCAATGTGCACTGCTTCACGACTGCTGACGTAGGTCTTGACATCTTGATAGAGGACATCACAGCGAAAATCCCATCCACTCGACTGGTTGTCGTCGCCCCTCTCGGCAGTCGTTAACCGATCACACCAGCACTATGCGTTACCCCATATGTGCTGCGTGGCCTCACTACGTAAACTACCTTAGGCATGATCTGTATCCCTCCGTCGTGTGCGATACACGCACGCCTTCCTTTGAGTGGTGGCCTGTGATTGCGAACCCCTGAGTTGTCATCTCAAGTCGGGCGCAACATGGATGAGCTATGGTGAAGCACCGACAACTACGCGCTCAAACTCTAGTGTGCGCGCATCCATCTAGAGTCCGTTCACGTATCATCATTGCGTGCATCTTCCTCTGCTCGTCGTTGCGATTTGGGTTACGAGAGCGACTTACACATGCGAACTCACGAACCAAGGCCTGTCCCCCTCCCCCCTCCCGGGCACTAGAAGAGGCCTGCAAAAAGGCCTTTCCAGAAAGGGAAAAAACACTTTATTAGATCTTGCCCCCCCCCCCAAGGCCCCCCAGTGGTGTGGGTGGGAGTGGAGGAGGGTGACCTCGCCCTTGGGCCGTTGTAACCCCTGCATTCGGAGTCCGGGATCGTGGATGCGGGTACCCCTGTCTAGTCTAAGATGGTGAAACGCCATCTGTTTGAGACCAGGGGAGCTCCAAGGTTTTTCAAGCCTCTCCTTACTCATCCCGACCCTAGCCCTAAAAGGGAAAGCAAGCGGAGAAACCCAATCCCTCTCGAGTTCTCACGTCTTTCCACGCAGAGACTTCGTACTTTCAGTTGACAGTTGAAATCGAACACCGAATTAAAACCCAAAGGCCATCGATTCCAGCCCATTGGGCATGCTAGCTCCATCAGTGGTCGAAGGTAAACGACATCTACTGCAAGGTACGCTTTCTCGTCACAACGGAACTATCGTGAGAACCAGTCGGATTGGACGAGACAAGGACAGCGCGAAACTGTTTTAGCGACAACATTTAGTGATCTTGTGAGATTCCATGAGTTTCTGGTGACGACTATCCCGGTTCTAGTTTTTGTGTGTCTTAGGAGGGCCCGGTGATCAGGAAGCTATTGAAGGTGATAGCCACAGACCGAGCTGCCCACGAGAATTGGCCGCGTAGTCTCTGTGTGATGGCGTATTCAACAAGGGAGGGGGAAATTTTTATTTTTTTTCTTTTCTCTCCCTATTTTCCAACACTTGCCTTCATTCTCGTCTGTTCCGTTCCGTTTCCCCGCGGCGCAGGTAGCAAAGGCGTGTCCCTAACTGTCGCATCGACAGATTCATCTCAATTTAGCCATCTCCAGTCACTCCTCTACACCGTACTTTATTGGTGTAAATTGAAACATGCTACGATATGCATCCTATTTTCGCTGAGGACCCTCCCAGGCGGCAAGAAGCCTTTCCTGCTTTCACCGTCTTTTTTTCCCTTTGTTTTGTTTGGTTTGCTCTGGAAATGGAGCTGCTCGCGGCCAAAAACAGACCGACACGTGGATTCTTCATGGGGCCTAGAAAGATGGCCTCGCCCTCGTCATGATGATGCGGCCTCTTCAGAGGCCCGCAAGAATCCAAGGCTGGAAAATATATGCGGCCGATCGGTGACCGGTGGGTGCCAGCTGTATGGGTTGGGCTGGTAAGGACTCCTAGTCGACCCGAGCTGCGACCTGGTCACTTCACCGACTTGGTCAAAGATGATGGCGTCTTGGCCGACATCAATGGGAGACCATGTCCACTGCAACTCGGTCTTGGGCAATATAGTAGTAGCCTTCCCTGGTGCTACATACTAAACCACCTTGAGTGTTTAATTTATGCTTCCTTCGAGAAATTGCCCAATTGCGTCCCCAGAACGGCCCGTTGGTGGCCGTCATTTAAACAGCTTCCCACCCTCAAAAGTGCCTTCATTTCCGGAGTGGATGGAATATTCATTCTCCTGATCTCAGGGTCCTCGGGAGCTAACACAAAGAAGTCGTAGTTCTCGGTCGGGTCTTCCCTGGAACCTTCGGCCATCGTCGGGACCTAGGCGGTGGAAATCAATGCGGGACCATCAATTTCACCAGGACCCTCCAAGAGAAATAGAGAATTAAACGTCGTGGGTCAAGCCAGGGCGGAGTGTAAAACTTATGAACTGAGGCTAAAAAGCCTGCACCGGAAATTATAAGCAGTTGTCTGTCCTGAGACTCATCCTGGATTGAGTCTTTCCTTATTAGGATCTGAATATGATATGAGTTGCCTGGCTAGGAAGTGGGAGCGATCAGATCTCTTGAAATATCAAAATACTCTGGGCTTAGCGTTTATTACCACAATTTCAGGGTAGAAACCCCACAAAGTGGCGGATCTGGGAGATCATGGAGCGTGCGTGAGAACGCATGAATGATCCACACCCTAAGCCACTGCCAACTTGTCTTGGGAACCTTCACCTGACGCTTCACGGCCTCTTGCTTCTCTGTACTGGAGATCATCTTCAAGCCGGCACTCTAATCCTCATGGGATCCGCTTACGTTGGAACGCACTGGAACGATTGAAATAGGCGAGCAGGGGGAGAGCCGAAATGAAGGGAGATGGGGCGCAATGGTCCGGACCGGGGGTGTTGGCTGGAAGGAGGGCAGTTGCCCGGAATGTGACGACGCTACGAAAGCATGCCTGCCTGCTCGCAAGATTTAGTTTACTTGTCTTCAGCACCATTGTTACCTTGATACGTATACAGAGTACGGGCGTATTGTTCAGACGATTGTTACACTTGCGACGAGGCAAGAAGGAAATTGAAGACTCCATCATGGGATCCGTTCGCCGTTCAAGAGTTGTGGGTTCACGAACCCCCAGCACTCCGAATGCGTGGGCCCTAGATCCTTGGCCCGGTGGCACCACGCCGGGATTCCTTGCGTGCCCCACGCCCACGAACTCATGTTCTAACCATTATGACATTCGTTCTTCGAGAGTGGGATAAGAGTTGCAATGGAGGCCGAGTAGCCACCTTCCTGTTACTTCGTAGTCATGGCATCGTCCGAAATAACACGCCAGCTCCATGCTTCCAACATGCCAGTCAGGTTGCAGAGTTAGTGGGCCCTGGGGGTGTCGAACGTCAAATTGAGAGCCTGCCTGCCCTATGCTACGGTGGTGGTCGATCTTGTGGAGCGCACTTGTGTAGGCGGGCTTAGATTAATGGCTTTCATGCGCGTCAATCTCATCTCCGGGCGAGATGAGTCGATCATTTAGATCTCGGCCCATGTCCTTGAACGTCGGGCGAACTGGTTCTGGTAAGGATCACTCCGTACATGCTCCGAGAGAATCGCTTTGCGGTGAAGTTGAACTGTGAATGTAGGGATTGAGAGCATTACCTATGATTCTAACAACACCTCCATCGGGCCGAATGCTTGCTCGCTGTATGTCTCGATGCTTCCCAAATGCAATGCCTTCATACTTCACTTCTGTTTCGCATGCCATCCCATCTTCGATTTATCGACTGACAAAACATAGGACGAATCCGCGGAGCGGCCAAAATGCCTATGAGCTGACCAAACGTTGGCGCTGCGATCAGTCTACTCTCTCGACCAGAGAGCCAGTTTCTCCTTCTTGAAGTGCTCAAAGTCCCATTCTCCTTGCTCGAGATGCTCCGGGTGCAGATAGATGTACACTTCTGTCTCTCTCGACTCGTCGTTTTCCGGGAGCCGAACCTTGACCTTCTCTCTCACATACTCCGATCCCTCAAAGACGTCGAGCTTTGCCATGTTGGCGTCCGTGAGTCCCGTCACGTAGACTCCGCGGACCGATTCGCCATCTTGCGGTACAACGCCTGGATAGTCGGCGAATGCGACCCGTCGCCGGATATGGTTATCGAGAATCGCTGGGTGAAATGTATGTAGGTCTTCAAACACCTTTCCGGGATTCTTGCGTCCGTATATTACCGAAAATAGGACCTCCGGAGCCATCTGAATTATACTATGTTAGTGCCCTGGACATTTCAAGGCCACACTCGAAGGAGAGCGGGCCATCCCCGGCACCATGCCTTGTGATACATACCAAGGTTCCTGCCGGGGGGATACGTTCAACTCGTGTTAGCTTTTGGAGAGGTCCGGGTTGTTGAGTGTCATCCATGGGGGTTAATTATATACCGTAGAAGAATGAGGTGAATGGCCCGTTGGTGCCGTTCGGTTCAGGCGAGGGAGTAGTATGTTCTACGGCTCGCAGCCTGTCCGTACCGTTAGGCTTCGACATCGTAACGTTCAATGCGGTGCGGGGAGGAGTCTCAAAATGGCTATATTGATGCGCCGGCAAGATATTCGGATATAAACAGCTCACTGATAGCAGTATCCTATGGGAAAAAGATGTCGTGTCCTGGAGGAGAATGGTGAGGATCGCAATCTGTGACGGGTCACGACTATCTATGAAGGGTTGGGGGTCTTCCTAGATTAGTAATCTACGAACTATTGCTTCAGCTCAACTGGAGGCGATAATATGGTAGCCGGGCCTCAACGTCTTCAGGCTGAGGATCCCGATTTTACAACCAAGACCAAGATCATTGATGGATCTTGATTTGGTTTAAACATGCAAAGGAACGGAGGAGGTGGACCCCTCGTAGGTGGGGGAAGCTGCGATTGTTGATAACTTATCGATAAGCCCCAGATGGGGCTTCACATGAGAATGATGACCGGGAACTTCCGCTGACAAAGCCAAATTCCAGGAACGCTTACTGATTGGCCCGGAGGAATATTGATCCACCGCCTAGCGCAATGTGATTTCGCGACAGCAACCCCCGACCGCGACTGCCTTCAAAATTTCCACGCCAACTCTATGTTAAGCTTTGGCCTTGTGAAAGAGCTCCCTTGAGCATTGCCCAGAGTGGGTTTGTCGCCATTTCTCCCACAACACCATCTCCGAATTCCATCCAAGGCGACAATTCCGTGCCCAATACTTTTACCTTAATACAGACGACGACTTGGGTGATCATTCGAGATATTCTTACCTCCACAATTCTACCATTTCGCCCATCAGCCTCGTGGCCCACCTTGTCCCTAAGTATTCGAATTCATCGAACACCCGTCGACTTGTAGACTTGGAGACAGTCGCATAGAGGGAGAGTTGGCCCTGGCCAGACCCTAGGCCACCTCGTCTGAGGTATTCCATGGAATTGCGCTGCGCATCTATTTGATGCGCCAGTCGCCATCATGGCGAACATAGACGATGTCGTGAAACGGCTAGCCACCCCAGAGCTTGGTAAGGCTGATGAATGAAGCCCCCCACTCCCTCCAAACATATGCTCTTTGCTGACCATCTTGACTACAGATCCTCGACTGAGGATAGAAGCCGCCTCAGTCCTGCGCGACAGTCTTGACCATTATACTGTCGGCCCTGTATACCCGAACTTCCTTCGGAGGGTGATGCCGGTATTCATCAATATTCTGAGGGGACCATGCATCTTCCACAGCAACTCTCCGGAGCAGGTGTGTATCGCTTTTCCCTTCTCCATACGTCCTCTACAAGTTCGTCTAACATAAAAAAAATAGAAATTGCGCAACTGCATCTTGGAGATTCTCCACCGATTACCGACCCCTCTCGCCCCTGCTCCCCCTCCTGCCGGCGCCCCTCCTCACCCACCCACAGCTCTCGAACCGTATGCCGAAGAGATTGTCGATCTTCTTATGAATCTCATAAGACAAGATAACGAAGAGAATGCCGTCATATGCGTCAAGATCATCTCTGAGATCCTGAGGCATATGCCTCGGCAGCTCTCTAGTAAGATTCAGCCTTTTCTATCCCTTATTCAGGAAATCTTTGGTCGGACCGAGACGATGGTACGGGAACAGCTCGACAACACCTCCTTATCGACTGCCGCCGCACATGGTGCGCCCTCTACACCTGGCAGCACCCAGACGAACTTCCAGTCTCCGCGACCAGGTTCACCCGTAGCCTCAGTCAACGATCTTGGTCCAGATCCCCAGCAGCAAAACCGGATGCTTGTTAAGGGTATGCAGTCGTTCAAAGTCCTTGCCGAGTGTCCCATAATCGTCGTGTCCATCTTCCAAGTCTCACGACAGCTCGTTGCGCACAATGTTAAGCTCTTTGTTCCAACGATCACTGCCGTGCTACTCCTAGAGGCGAGTGCGCAGAAGCAGGCGCACGAGGAGGCCAAGGCTAAGGGCGAAATTTTCACTGGCGTCAGCCCTCTGATTAAGAACCGGGCAGCTTTCGGCGATTTCATCACTGCTCAGGTAAAGACGATGAGCCTCTTGGCGTATTTGTTGCGGCAATATCAAAGCCAGTTGACCGAGTTCATCAAAGTCTTGCCCGACGTTATTGTCAGGCTGCTCAAGGATTGTCCTCGGGAAAAGTCCAGCGCGAGAAAGGAACTATTGGTCGCGATACGCCACATCATTAACTACTCATCTCCTCATATTTTCCTGAATAAGATTGATGAGCTGTTGGATGAGAGGACACTTACTGGAGATGGGGTGACTGTGTACGAGACCATGCGCCCGCTCGCATACAGCATGCTTGCCGACCTGATCCACCACGTTAGGGACTTGTTGCAGCCTGAGCAGATTCGAAAGACCGTCGAGGTTTATACCAAGAATCTGCAGGACGATTTCCCTGGTGCGAGCTTCCAAACCATGAGCGCGAAGCTCCTTCTCAACATGGCGGAATGCATCGCAAAGATGCCCAACAAGGTCGATGCGAGGCATTACTTGATGAAGATTCTGAATTCGATTGGGGACAAGTTTGCGGCCATGAACCGGCAGTACCACAACGCCGTCAAGCTTTCCAAGAAGTATGCGCAGCAGGCTGCCGATGGTGTCACGGAGTCATATCTCCCCGATAAGAGGTTTCCTCCTGATTGGGACGAGATCGACATCTTCACGGCCACGCCGATCAGGACTGCGAGCTTGCGAGACCGACCACCTGACCCGATCGTCGACAACAAGTTCTTATTCCGAAACCTGATGAACGGCCTCAAAAATACTTTCTACCAGCTTCGAACATGCAATGTCGGTCCGGGCGTCGACCCCAAGAATGCTCCACCCCATTGGCAGGACGTGGCTTTTGGCTTCACGGCTGAAGAGGTCAAGGTTATAACGAAGCTTTTCCGCGAGGGTGCGCATGTCTTCCGGTACTATGAGGTGGAGAAGCCTCCGACGGAGACACAGGCTACATCCCCTGTAGAGTATGTTGCGAACGCCAATTGCAGCAAGGAGGAAAAGGACCTCCTCGAGACGTTCGCAACTGTCTTCCATTACATCGATCCCGCCACGTTCCACGAAGTTTTTCAACAAGAGATACCCCAACTTTATGACATGATATTCGAGCACACCGCCCTTCTCCACATACCCCAATTCTTCCTTGCCAGCGAAGCCACCTCCCCCAGCTTCTGCGGCATGCTTCTTCGATTCCTTATGGACCGAATCGACCAGGTCGGCTCCGCCGATGTCAGAAAGTCTGCTATTTTATTAAGATTGTTCAAGCTTGCCTTTATGGCCGTCACCTTATTCGCCAGCCATAATGAACAAGTCCTCCTCCCACATGTCGTGGACATAGTCACAAAGTCTATTGACCTGTCCTCAAAGGCTGAAGAACCCATCAACTACTTCCTCCTTCTAAGATCTCTATTTAGGAGTATTGGTGGTGGCAAGTTTGAACACCTTTACAAGCAGATCCTACCTCTCCTCGAGATGCTTCTGGATGTTCTTAACAACCTTCTCATGGTTGCCAGAAAGCCCACTGAGCGTGATTTGTATGTTGAGCTGTGCCTCACAGTTCCTGCCAGGCTCAGCAACCTACTTCCCCATCTTAGCTTCTTGATGCGACCCCTTGTGGTTGCGTTGCGTTCAGGCACAGACCTGGTTGGTCAAGGCTTAAGGACACTTGAGCTGTGTGTTGATAATTTGACTGCTGACTATCTGGATCCCATCATGGCACCAGTAGTTGACGAGTTGATGACTGCACTCTTTGACCATCTCAAGCCTCACCCCTACAGCCACTTCCACGCTCATACAACAATGCGCATCCTTGGCAAGCTAGGAGGACGAAACCGGAAGTTCATGACAGATGCACAGCAGCTCAACTTTCAGGAATTCGCTGATGACCCTGCCAGTCTACAGCTTCGCCTCGTTGGATCAAAGAAGGACCGCCCATTCCCTGCTGAGATTGGTATCGATCTTGCAATCAGGAAGCTTACCGAGGTTCCGAAGCCCACCACCAAGGCCAACCAGGGCCGCCAGTACGATTCCTACTATAAAAAGCAAGCTCTTCAATTCCTCAAAGCTCAGCTCAAGCTACGCATTGGCTTCGATGGCTTGCCAGAGGACTACCCACGAGCGCTCCGCCTCCAGGTCCAGGACCTGTTTCGCAGGAAGGTAGAATTCGACTTCTCCCCTTTTATCACCTCGTCTCGGGACTGTTCCATTCCCAAGAAAGACGGTCAAGATACGCTTGTGAAGCGTCTGTTGAAGGCCCTCATGGTTGCGGAGGCTATGCCTGAGTTTAAAGAGGGATCAGACGGATTCCTGATGAACGTGTGCAGACACTTCACAATCATCGAGGTTGGGCGAGCCGTGGTTGATGTGAAGCGCTTCATGAGTCCGTTCGATCAGCATGCTGGAGAAGGGCCTCTGTGTATCGATGCTCGAGTCCTTGGTGACGCAATTGTCGAGTCTCTCGCCTCTGACCAAATTGAAGTGCGCGAGGTCGCACAAGCAGCGCTACGTGAGATCCACAGGTCGACTGCTATCCTCTTCGGCTCCGAGATGAGCGTGGCCCGACTGCCCTTCTTTAGCTACATGTGCACGACCTTCTGTCATAGCTGCTATGAGGAAGAATGGTTTACGAAGACGGGCGGTACTCTGGGTATCAAGTTCATGCTCACCGAATTCGACTTAGGTGATTATTGGCTCGTGTCGAAGCAAGGAGAGTTTATCCGTGCTCTGTTGTATGTCATCAAGGATATCCCGCAGGACCTGCCAGAGAAGACGAGACGCTATGCACAGGAGACACTTGAGATTCTTCTCAAACGGCTTGCCAAGAACGCTAAGAAGGAGGATGTCACTCCTGTGCGACCGCAACCGGGGCAGCCTCAGGTAAAGCAGCCTCGGCTCGCACAGATTTGCATGCTGTTGAACAGCGAGCTGAGCAATATGAACCCGCACATCCGGGAAACGGCGAAGCGATCTCTTGAACTCATCGCCTCGGCTGCTAATTGCCAGGTTTGGGAGCTCGTCGAACACTATAGGGACAGGCTTCTTCAGCCGATTTATGCGAAGCCCTTGCGTGCTCTCCCATTCGCAGTCCAAATCGGTTACATCGATGCCGTTACCTATCACATGACTCTTAAGCAGGATTGGGTTACCTTTGACGAGAACCTGAACCGCATGCTGATGGAGTGTCTGGCGCTTGCGGACGCCAGCGACGAATCCCTGGCCAATAAACCCGCAGAGTACAGGACTCAGGAGAACATCGTCGCCCTCAGAGTAGCATGCATCAAGCTCCTCAGTACAGCCGTCGCCTTTCCCGACTTCTCAAAGGCGGCCCTCATGGCGACCAGGACCAAGGTCGTTGCGGTCTTCTTCAAATCTCTCTATTCTGAGTCACAGGCGACTATCGACGCGGCAAACGATGCCCTCAAGTCGATTGTCTCTCCTTCGACTAAGTTGCCTAAGGAGTTGCTCCAAGGTGGACTGCGCCCTGTTCTCGCCAACCTCGCTGATTCTAAGAAGCTCACCGAGCATGGTTTGAACAACCTAGCACGCATCCTCAAACTCCTTACGAATTACTTCAAATTGGAGATTGGCGCTCGGTTACTCGACCACATCAAGGCGATCGCGGACCCCAATATGCTGCAGCAGATTTCCTTCACATTCTTCGAGCAGGCCCCTCCTATGAAGGTCATCGCGGCCGTCTTTAACGTCTTCCACCTGCTTCCCGATGGAGCCGACGGTTTCAAGGAGCGCCTCATCAACACCGTCCTAGATCTCGAGGAGCAGCTTCGGCGAACTCAGAGGAGTCCGTTTAGACCACCCCTGTTCAAGTATATCAACCGGTATCCCAAGGAGGTGTGGGGCTTCCTTCTGAGCAAATTGGGTGAGCTCAAGTATGGTCGGTTCTTGGCCCAGGCGTTAGACGATCCCAACAGTGGGCCCTTGCGTGAGGCGGCTACTGCAGACGTCGAGAGCTTAATCAAGAAATGCGTCGAGATCGGGCAGAAGCAGAGCGAACTGAAGTTTTGCGCGGTCATCAACACCATCCACATTCTTGATTCTCTGAGCAGGTGGCCTGGAGCTGAGGCGTGGATGCAAAAAGCCGAGGTCATCACCTGGCTGAAACAAGCCGGCAAAGAGCTCGAGCAAACCCTTCGCAACTTCACACTGCCTCCTCAGCTTCGTCTTCCTGCCGACCAGGCGGCTGAGCAGCTCGTCTCAATTCTTGTCAAGACACTCGAGCAGTCACCTAAGGATCTCGACCCCCTCCTCAGTCTGATCCAATCTGTCACAGTTGGCGAGTTCAGGATCACGCACCCTCTTTACGCGTACATTTACAAGTTCATCATCTGCAGCGACTCGATAGAATTCTGGAAGACCACATTCTTCAAGTGTCTTGAGGTCTATGGAAATAAGACGGCTCCCCAGAAGACCAAATGGTTTCTCCTGCACAACATTGTCAACCCAATCATCGCCATGGACGTTATGCGGAACTGGAACCAGACGGAGCCGATAAAGGGGCCCAAGCTTATGGACCGTCCCGTTCTGGATGCTGTCTCCACTAGGATGTGGAAGGTTATCTCCGATATGAATATTGATGACACGGCGCAGCCCGGTATTGACCATACGCGATTCGAAGTCTTGCAACTCTCCGCCATGATTGTTAAATATTACCACACGTCTCTCCAAGACTCGCGGAAGGATATCATCAAGTTCGGCTGGACATACATTCGACTTGACGATGTGATTATCAAGCACGCGGCCTACGTTGTCATTGGATACTTCATCGCTCTTTTTGAGACGCCAGCTAAGATCCCGACTCAAATTTATCTGTCGCTCCTGAGAATCAACCAGAACGAGGGTCGGGCTCTTGTCAGTCAAGCCTTGGAACTAGTGGCACCTGTTCTCCCCAAGCGGTGTAATACCCTGCCAAATGAGAGGAGCAATGCCTGGGCTCTTGCTCCCCGACGTGTCCTGGCCGACGAGGGCCATCAGACAACCTCCATCTTCCACTTCTTGGTGAAGCACCCTGACCTCTTCTACGAGGCTCGCGATAAGTACGTGACGCTCATCATCTCTAACCTCCGGAAGGTGGCGTCCCCCCCCAACTCCACGAATGAGAACCGTAAACTTGCCCTGAACATGATGTGGCTTATCTGGCAGTGGGAGCAACGTCGGGTTGAAGGAAAACCAGCCGTGGGGACACCTGCCCCGGAATCACCCACCATAAGGAAGCGAAGGCCAGAGTCCGAAACCCCGGCGTCCGGTTCGCCAATCTTGGCTCGACCGGGTGTGCCAGGTGCCAGAGCCTTGTCGGAGTCTCCTAACACTAAGAAGAGGAAGCTCGAAGGCGATCGGCAGCTAGGATCCGCCTCCCCCTCGGCACCCCCCCGGCCAAATCCTCATCTCGCGGTTCCGGATAAAGCAGAATTCGCCATCCCCCCACTAGCACGACAGAAGATGGTCAAGTATCTTATCGAGTTCATCGCTCAGTTGAACGACCGATTCCCTCTTCAGTCCGCCAAACCTAGGGATACAGCGCTACCCGGCCTAGCTGCTCCAGCCGCTCTCAATGGCGACCTTGCCAAAAAGGCCGTTCAGTTATTGTATAATCTACTTCAGCCACAGTATTGGGGTGATCTTGAATTGGACTCCTTCCCCGCAATGACCCACGGCTTCCTCGCGTCTGAAAAGACCCAAACCGTCCTAACCGCTGATCCATCTGACAAGGAGAAGTATGACGACAAGTTCATGACTAGTATCATCAACACTCTCATGGTTGTCAGGGTCATCTTGCATTTCAAGTCAGATGAGTGGATCAATAAGAACCTCAGCTCCATACTGAAGGTCGTCGAGAAGTGTGTCAAGTCCGAGAACCCCGAAATACAGGACTGCCTTCACGTGCCGGACAATGATACCGATGAGGGTCGCGAGATCGTGCCTATTATTAAGAGAGTTTTGGACGCCGTTCCGGAGGACGTTCCGATGGAGGATGCCGACGGCGAGGGTGAATCGGAGGTTCAGACATCAGAGACGATAACTTCTCTCTCCTCCATCGCCGGCGAGCTGATGGCCAATGGGCACTATTCCCCTGGAGTCAACCTACTTTGGTCTTTGGGTCAACGCAAGCCTCCCGTTATTGACCAGCACGTCCCCATCCTTATGAAGGCATTGCAAAGTCGACTTGCCCGAGAGCACGTCCAACATTACACTGCCGTTGCCACCGCGCAGACAGCGCAACCACGCTCGCAAGACCCTAACCCGCCCCCTTCGGGCGAAATGTCGCCATACGAGCTCGAGATCCAGACAAAGGTTATGCTGAGGGCCATCAGAACCGTTGCTTTGCGCATGGAAGTCCTCGGAGACAACAGAAGACCTTTCCTCAGCGTCCTAGCCACGCTTGTTGAAAAGTCGTACCACATTCCATTGTGCGAAGCTATCCTCGATATGGTCGAGGGTTGGGTGTTCCGTTCGGAAGGGACTTGGCCTACCCTGAAAGAGAAGACAGCTGTCCTCCATAAGATGCTGTCCTTCGAACACCGTCCCGACCCTACAATGCTTACCAAGTTCTTGAAGCTCGTCATTCGCATTTACGAAGACCCCAAGGTAGCTAGAAGCGAGTTGACTGTGCGTATGGAACATGCTTTCCTGGTCGGTACTCGGGCTCAAGACGTCGAGATGAGGAACCGGTTTATGACAATTATGGATCGCAACTTGTCAAAGACGGCGACTGCTCGTCTAGCCTATGTCATCTCAGACCAGAACTGGTTAAGTCTTGCAGACTCGTACTGGCTTGTCCAAGCTTCGCAGCTCCTCCTCGGCGCCGTCGAGTCAAACACTGTTGCTCAGCTGAACCGCGACGATTACCGGACTTGGTCTCCTTCACAGCTCACCTGCATGTACGCCAAGGATATGCGAGAGCCTAACCTGATCTGCGATGACAAATTCGAGGCGTTCATGGCAGAGCACCGCAAGTTCCTTACCGATCTCGGTGACGTCAAGGTTCGTGACATTCTCGAACCTCTAGCGCAGTTGCAGCACGTCGATTTGAAGGTCGCTCACCAGCTTTGGGTGACGCTGTTCCCAATGTTCTGGTCCGCCACGGCTAAGGACGAACGGATGGATCTCCAGAAGTCATTGGTAGCGTTGTTGATCAAGGATTACCACAATCGACAAATTGATAAGCGGCCCAATGTGGTTCAGTCTCTTGTGGAAGGTGCCTCGAGAGCTTGGCCAGAGTGCCGACTCCCACCGCACGTTGTCAAGTTTGTCTCCAAGACGTACGGCGGATGGTACACTGGCCTTGTCCAGCTTGAAAAGGCCGCTGTCAAGCCTCAGGTCGAATCGTCAACGGTACGAGAGAGCAACCTCGACGCACTGGTCGATCTGTATGCGGCTCTTGAGGAGGAAGACATGTTTTATGGAACGTGGCGCCGCCGTTGCCAATTTGTGGAGTCAAACGCTGCCTTGTCATACGAGCAGAATGGCATGTGGGATAAAGCCCAGAAGATGTATGAGGCAGCCCAGATCAAGGCTCGTACCGGTGTCACGCCCTTCTCCCAGGCCGAATACATGCTCTGGGAAGACCACTGGGTACGCTGCGCTCAGAAGCTTCAGCAGTGGGACATGCTGCAAGACTTTGCCAAGCACGAGAACTTCCAGGATCTCTTGCTCGAATGCGCCTGGAGGTGTCACGATATGTGGCAGGATCCTACGCACCGAGAGGGCTTAGACAATATTATCAAGGGCTTCATGGACGCGCCGACCCCTCGCCGCCTGTTCTTCCAGGCGTTTATGTCACTCTTGAGATTCCACAACGGCCAGGAGACGATACACGAGTTCAGCCGCTATTGCGACGAGGCCATTCAATTATCAATTAGGAAATGGCACCAGCTACCGGCGAATCTGACCAAGGCTCACGTTCCTTTGCTGCAGAACTTCCAGCAGCTCGTGGAGCTTCACGATGCCAGCATCATCTGCCAGAGTCTCGCCAATACCACCCAGAGCAACCTCGACGTCAGGTCGGGTGAGCTGAAGTTGTTACTTGGTGCCTGGAGAGATCGACTACCCAACGTCTGGGACGACATCCAGTCATGGCAGGATCTGGTCACCTGGAGACAGCATATCTTTGGTCTCATCAATCAAAAGTACCTTCAGCTACTCCCCCAGCCTGGTGGTCAAAACGCGGGCGGCGCATCGTTCGCTTACAGAGGATACCATGAAACCGCCTGGATTATCAACCGGTTTGCGCATGTTGCTAGGAAGCACAACCTTCCCGAGGTTTGTATTAGCCAGTTGAGCAGGATCTACACGCTTCCCAACATCGAGATTCAGGAGGCCTTCCTTAAGCTTAGGGAACAGGCTCGATGCCATTACGAGAACCCTGATGAGCTGCGCAGCGGGTTGGATGTTATTAACAATACCAATCTCAACTACTTCTCGGCGCCCCAGAAGGCAGAATTCTACACTCTGAAGGGCATGTTCTTGGAGAAACTGAAGGAAAACCCGGAGGCTGACGCTGCGTTTGGGACGGCGTTGTATTTCGACATCACTGCTGCGAAGGCGTGGGCTGAGTGGGGTTATTTCAATGAGCGGAAGTTCAAAGAGGATCCAACCGACTTGAACTCGGCCAAGCAGGCCTTGACATCCTATCTTCAGGCTGTTGGCAGCTATAAGAGCCACAAGTGCCGCAAGCTGATATCACGAATTCTCTGGCTGTTAACTCTGGATAACAACGAAGGCGTTATCGCATCCGGCTTTGACGACTATAAGGGAGACACACCGGTGTGGTACTGGATCACGTACATCCCTCAGCTTCTGAGCGGGCTGGGCTATAAGGAGGCCCCTCGATTGCTTAACATCCTCCTGAGAATTGCCCGGTCTTTCCCCCAGGCGCTTTACTTCCAGCTCAGGACGAACCGCGAGGACATGTTTACGATCAAGAAGAACCAGGAGGCTAAGGAGAGGGTTGAAAAGGCTCGAAGGGCTCAGCAGCAGGCGCAGCAACAGGCCCAACAGGCAGCTGCGGCTGGTGGCGCATCCAAATCTCCTGTTCAGCCCAAGACAGAGAAGCCCGATGGTTCGACGTCTAGGCCAGCAACCTCTAACGGCGATACTACGAAGACGGAGAATGCCAACGTGAAGGCTGAAGCTGCTAAGGACGGACAGAAGCCGCAGGCGCCAGCCGCCCAAGGCCAGGGCACTCCGCAGAACGTGGCGGTAACGGCGCAACAACAACAACAACAGCAGCAGCAGGCCGCTCAAGCCCGTCTTGGACAACAGCAGCAGCAACAGCCAGCTCAACAAGGTCAAAATCAACCACCCACGGGTAGTCAACGAAAGCCGTGGGAACTCAATGACGAGATTATGACGACGTTGAAGACGGCATTCCCGCTCCTTGCGCTGTCAATGGAGACCATGGTGGACCAGATCCAGAAGCACTTCAAGTGCCCGCCTGATGAAGACGCGTATCGCCTCATTGTTGCCCTTCTGAACGATGCTCTCGCCTACGTCAGCCGAATGCCAGCTTCTTTCGCCAAGGACGTAAAGCTGCCGGCGGCGACGGAGACTAACATTACGCGATTTGCCGAGACGATTTTGCCCGCTCACATCAAGAAATCTTTCGAGGCCGATTTTGTCCAAGTCAAGCCAACAATGTACGAATACATCCACAAGCTTCGGGGATGGAGGAATAAGTTTGAGGAAAAGCTCGACAGGCGCCACTGTCGTGTGTCACTGGAGTCATTCTCGCTCCACCTCAGCGAATTCCAGTATCAAAAGTTCGACGACGTCGACATCCCTGGACAGTACTTGTTGCACAAGGACAAGAACCAAGACTTTGTCAAGATCGACCGCTTCCTTCCTAATGTTGATCTTGTCCGCACTAGCAGCGCGTCCTATCGGCGTCTTCGCATGAGGGGCCGTGACGGAAGCATTCACTCATGGGCTGTCCAGCACCCGGCAGCGCGCCACTGCAGGCGCGAGGAGCGCATTCTTCAACTCTTCCGCCATCTCAACCAGACCCTTAGTAAGAAGAAGGAGAGTCGAAGGCGAGACCTGCAGTTCACACTGCCCATTATGGTTCCTCTCGCGCCTCATATCCGAATTGTTAAGGAAGATGCCAGCTGGGTCACTCTACAAGGCGTGTACGAAGACCACTGCCGAAGGAACAAGATGTCCAAGGATGAGCCCATCATGTTCGCCATGGAAAAGTTGCGGGCTATTCTGGAACCTAAGACATCGGTAAGTAATAGTAGCAATACACTAGAACCTTTCATCACACATTCACCGCTAACATTCGTACAGCACCGACCATCAGAGCAGCATGCCACCGCTCGGCTCGAGGTTCTTAACGCCATTGAGGAGAAGTGGGTGCCCAATACGGTGGTTCTCGACTACTTCCAGCGCATCTACCCCGAGTTCGAAGACTTCTGGCTCTTCAGACGACAATTCTCGTACCAACTTGCCGCGCTCACTTTCATGACGTACATCTTGTACATGCATAACCGATACCCACACAAGATGCACATTGCACGCGGATCGGGCAACATCTGGGGCTCAGAACTCATGGCGTACATGGGGGTTAATAAGCCGTATTTCGTCAATCCCGAGCTCGTACCCTTCCGATTGACGCCCAACCTCCAGACGCTCATGGGCCCGCTGGCGACGGAGGGTATCTTTAGTGTGGCTATGCTAGCCATTGCGCGATGTCTGACGGAGCCCGAACTCGAGCTCGAGCACAATCTCACACTCTTTGTGCGCGACGAGATTCTTGTGTGGTTCACGACCTACAGCCACCGAAAGGAGCAGTTTATGGAAGTGCCCTCGGACACGATCCGAGAGTCGGTGCAGCTGAACACGGACCAGATCGTCAAGCGTGCCGTTAGTCTCGCGCAAAGCCCGCCTGGCAATCTGCCGGCCACTCAGACGGTGATCGACTTGATTGCTAAGGCGGTCAACCCGCTTAATCTGGCTCAGTGTGATGCGTTGTGGATGCCCTGGTTGTAAGGGGAGTGGAGGAAGTGTGCTTTCAGCATGATATGGAGAAAGGGAAGGCGAAGGGAGGAGAGGGAATGGTGGTATTCCTCTGTTGTATGATTTATTGTTGTTATACTGGCCCCGGGGGAGGGGTTGGTTTAAGGGAGTTCAGGAAGGAAGGAGGATACAACTCGGTGTTTGTTTTTTATCCTTTTTTTTTTGTTTTTTTTTTTGTTCCTTTTAATTTCATTTTTTTCTTCTTCTGTTACTGTTTCTTCTCTTTCCTTGCAGATGTATCTCTACGAGCATGTTTGGAAGAAGGCCTTCAAAAGTGTTTTCGGGCAAGGCGGAAGCGAGTTTTTGAGATTCATTACTGGTGATGATTATGGCGGCTCTGATTTTATTTTTTTTACAAGGTTAAAGGAGACTAATACATAAATATCTCCCAAAGTCGTTCTCGGTTCGTTCTTCTCTCCATTCCGTAGCTCTTATGTGATACCTCGATCCCCCATCAAATCGCCATCACTGTGGATGGCTGTAAAGTTGAAGCTGGACTCTTGATTGTCCTTCGTACATTTGACCGAACATGAATTGCCCTGATATATGTATATTCACATGTGCCTAATATGTGCCTCTATTGTGAATATTGTGCAGCTGACGATATCTTTTTTTTCCTTATACTATTAAAACTTTTAATAAGTTTATTACTATTCTAATACTAGCTACTTCTTATATTATAGTAGTACTAGTAGTAGCTTATCTTATTCGAGGGGATACAACTCGCTTCCCGACGATGAGAATCAGCCTTCGACCGAGGATAGACATCTCGATAACATTAGTGGTATCCTCAGGGCCTTTGGCGTCGAGAATAAGTTTGGCATCCACCTCATTCACGGCCACCTCCAGGTCAAAGCCGGCAAGGTCATGCTCGGCAAAGCCATGTCCAGCGTCAACGGCCGCTGAACTCGCCCTACTAGCATCTCGGGGCTGGATCTCAACAACCTGCATGGCCACGCCTTCATGCTAGACGACAATGACAAGCTTTTCCCCTATGAGTTCCGTGAGGGGCCGACAGTGCCTCTGTCATAGCGTTGCAGGCCTACCTTTCTGCTTTGGCGTGACCAAGTGCCTCGGCCTCGAGGTTCTAGGTGATGCAGTAGGCAGGGGTATGTATGAAATCGTCTTCGGGGACGACGTCGGTACTGTTATGATGGACTGGTCGTGGACGAGACACTCCCCGTAGGGAAGCTTTCGTGCCGGACTCGAGTATAGGCGTCGATGAATGTGAGAGAGAAGTCAGAGCTATTTCTGAGCCCCCGCATACCGATGTTTTTCTCTGCGTCGGCAAATGTGCCGTACCGAAAGAGGATTCCGGCCAACCTTGCGACCTTCATGGTTTCCCATTGCTCCTCGGTCGGGTTCGTAAGCTGGCAGAAGGTAGTCCAGAAGTGCTGAGCCACCTCTGAAGCGTTGCTGCAATATGACCACCCGTCTAAGCTCAGTGCGCCAAGGACATATTCTACTGCGTGGAGGTTAAAGCCAAACGGTAGAATGCAAGCCTCGGCCCAGTCGACAACTCCGGTGACGCCACCAACCTCCTCATCGACAAGCACATTCATCTCGCTGAAGTCGCCATGGGTGAGAACAAGCGGGTATGTCTTGGCGAAGAGATTGTCCATCTTTCCCAGGACCTCGGTGACGAGAGGCTTGTGACGAGGAGGGAGAGAGGAATGAAGCTCTTCTAGTCGATTCGAGCATTCGGCAGCGATGACAGCGCGGTCAACCAATGCACCAGCTAAATTGGCTTTATTCCAAGAATCTGCGAATAGCCTTTTTATTTTACTTGGCTGGGCTCATAAATTTGGTAGGAAAAGGTGGAGAAGGAGATCAATTGATGCCGTGAACAGCACCAGCACACATACCTGGCCAAACTCTCCACGTAGGCCATCTGCATATTCGGGGAGAGTGAAATTTCATAGGCGATCTTCGAAAGGTTAATGCCCGGAAGCTTCTCCATTCGGTAAATATTCAGTTCCGTCCCGATGTCGCCAATGGAGATAGAAGGCGCAACAAATCTCGAATGTGTGTCGGAGATGAGCTTCCAGAAAGGCGTGTTCTGGGACGTAGAAACCCGGAACTGGATAATCGCAGTGGTAGTGGCATTGCCGGTGGCCACTGTATAGCTGAACCTGCCCTGTGGGCTGACGACTTTGGCACCCCCTCCGTAATTTTCCAGGACATAGCGATCACAGTCCTCTTTCGCGACAGAAATTCCAGAGAAGAAGTCTTCAATGAAATCGTCGTCAGAAGCCATCGTGCAGTTGCTATGGGTTGGGTCGGGTAAGGGGATTCGAGGTACGAAGTAATACGAAGTAATCGAGTAATAATCATGAGCTCGTGTTAATTCTAGATTCTAGCTACTATCATCAACGTAATTCATAATTGAGCCACAAAGAATATCACGGATGAAGAACGTCGATGCTATCGAAGAAGTCGAGGAAATCTACTGGTTCCAGCCTCTATTTCTAATTTTTTATATAAGTTTAAATATTTCTAAATATTTACTCAATTTCTAAATTTTAATAATATTATAATATAAATTTAAATTTTTTATTATTTAAATTTAATATTTAATTAATATTATTATTTTTATAATATTTTATTTATTTAAAATATATTTACTAATAAAATATTTTTTTATATTTTTATATTATTATTTATTATTTAATATTTTAATATAAATTTAAAGCTAATTAAAATATATAATTATTTTTATCTACTTACTTGCTATCTCTCTACCTCCTACTAAGATTGCCCAACAGTGCCAGAAGCAAATCGCGCACGGAACATGTGAGGGCGGTTGACTGGAGTTAGTTTTCACGTTTCGTTTCGCCGTCAAAAGGTTTGGTTGTTGGACCTTCACCAAATAAAAAAAAACCAAAACCATCTTCAGTCGCCCATCCACATCGAACAAATCGATCATTGAGCCCGCCAACCCTTCCACGCCCCGATTTCTTCCTCCCATTCAGACCTGAATACCCGCCTTCCGATTTCAAATGTCGCCGTAGAATACGCGAGCGATTTCTTCCTTTGCAGGCGGAAGCGACCTTGCCTTTGTCGCCGTTTGTCTCTCTCTCTCTCTCTCTCGCCTCCCACTCTCCCCAATCTTCGAAACGACGGACCTTCCCTCGACGCACTTGCGGTACCATTTCCCCATCGCGTACTTGTTACGGTGGACTACGCCAGTGGGAGTATTCTGGTAGAATTTCCCTATCGATAGGGAATCATGGATTCCAGATCGCCCGAGGACGGGATGTCGCCCGTGTCCTTCGCCCTCGCACATCAGCGACCGAAGTCGAGCTTTCAGGGCTGTTCGAGGATTACAGACTATGTACTTTTGGGGAAGCTGGGCGAAGGCACTTTTGGGTAAGTTCAGATTGCATACCGCATCGCATACCGAGATGGGCACGCAGGCTACATCCCCGGGGCAGCTTAGCTTGCTTCTGATCCCTGATCCCAGTTTCCCCCATACTAATGCGAATCGCGCGAACCTGTAGCGAAGTCCATCGAGCCCGCTCAAAGAAGACGAATGCGCTCGTTGCACTGAAAAAAATTATTATGCACCACGAGAAGGATGGATTTCCCATCACGGCGCTAAGAGAGATTCGCCTACTCAAGCTCCTCTCCCACAAAAACGTCCTAAGCCTTGAAGATATGGCCGTGGAACACTCGCAGCGACCAAGTCAGTACTATCGCCAGTGCACCTCTCTCCCCCCCTTCACCGTTGTGCGTGTGGGTGAAACCAACAGTTAGGACATCACCGCTAACCTTGCTCCCGGACGCACAGCGGACAAACGTAGGAAACCCATCATGTACATGGTCATGCCTTACATGGATCACGATTTGTCCGGTTTGCTCGACAATCCCTCTGTACACTTTACCGAGCCGCAGATCAAGTGCTACATGGTCCAGCTACTCGAAGGTCTCCGATACCTCCACGAGAACCGAATCCTCCATCGCGACATGAAGGCCGCCAATCTTCTCATCAACAACAAGGGCATCCTACAAATTGCCGACTTTGGCCTAGCGAGATTCTACGAAGGCCCCCGACCCAAACCGGGCCTGGCCATGGGCGAAGGTAGAAGAGAGTACACTGGACTTGTTGTTACGCGGTGGTACCGCCCTCCCGAGTTGTTGCTACACCTAAAAAGGTACACAACAGCGATTGACATTTGGGGAGTTGGGTAAGTTGTGTTCGCTGCTTCGTGATGGGGCGGGTCCATTCCTACGGCTTGGCAGATGTTAACGACATTTGATGTTAGCTGTATCTTCGGCGAGATGCTTGTTGGTAAGCCGATTCTTACGGGTGAGTCGGACGGCCACCAGCTAGAGCTCATCTGGGACCTTGTCGGATCGCCGACCGAGGACAACATGCCCGGCTGGAAGAACCTTCCTGGCGGTGACGTCTTGTCACCTCGCCCAAGACCGGGTTGTCTTTCTACGCGCTTCAAGGAGTAAGTCGATGATTTTTTTTTCTGGCTAAAATAAAAACCGTTTCCGCTCTTGCCTAACAAATCTACCTCGCTAGATATGGTGCAGGAGCCGTATCCCTACTGAAGGATCTTCTCAAGCTCGACTGGAGGACAAGGGTAAACGCCGTCGATGCCCTCCAACATCACTACTTCAAGATGGCGCCCCTTCCTGCGAATCCAGTCGATATACCCAGCTTCGAAGAGAGTCACGAGTTCGACAGGAGGAAATTCCAGGATCGCAGGGCCGCGCTGCCGCCCGCGCCCAAGGGGGGATCTGTCGGCAAAGGCCCCGAAGGCGCCAATGGTGCCACGGCAGGCCTCAATACTACTGATGGCTACGGTAGTAGGAATGGTGTGAACGGCGGCCGGTACGGGAGCACCGGTCCCTCTCGCAACGGTGCCGAGGACCGAAGGCCTGCCTGGCAACGCGGCGAGCGTGGCTTACCCCCACGACCACCTCCGCCGGAGAAAAACGGCTGGGACGCTCCCGACAGTGATCCGTACAGGGAACGTGACCGACGACCTAGGAGTAGGGGAAACAGGGGTGCTGATATAGATACGTATATCCCTAGTTACGGAAGTGGTGGCCCTCCCGGTGGCGGCGGCGGCGGCGGCGGTGGCGGTGGACGGCACAGGGACGAGTGGTCGCATCGCGATGAACGCCGACGCAGGGATAGTAGGGACGATCGGGATCGATGGGACCGAGAAAGGGACCGGGATCGTCGGACGAGGAGTCGAAGCAGGTCTCCTGTTCGGGATAGGGATGTGTATTCCCGTCGTTAGAACCGACGAGGTTACTACTCCCGGAAGCTTCGGCGAAAGGCTTGATATCTCCCCCTTTTTAACCGACCTAAATATCCAGCTCAGAAGGCATGAGAGGCCTAGAGGGAAGACAACGTGTCTCTGAGACCAGAGACGACATATAACATTACCACGACCAGGGCAGATATATTGACAGAGCCCTGGAGAACATTCAGTCACAAACATACCCCAGCGAATACTTTTTTTTTCAACACAACTTTACACAGGAGCTATTATTCTTAGGGAAGACCAGGCCAAGGCGTTGACGAGGAATGGAACTGAGAACAAAATGGTTAAGGGACAAAGGGGGGGGGCTGGGGACAAGGATATTGGAACTGTGCTGCCTCCCCCTTATTTGCGCATTGCCTTCTTTTTTTTTTTTTTTTTTTTTTTTTT